>CM068374.1:290562974-290845474 GCA_034769895.1 Magicicada septendecula | reverse complement strand
CTGTGAAAAAGAGGAAGCAGGAAATATACCGTATAGATATAATCCACTCGCGAAAGCAGGTGGCTTCGTTCCAGGCAAGTAAGGTATGGTATCATGATGGTTGGCGCATTGTTTTATTGTTTAAAAATGGAGCTGTGTAGAAAGAGTTGTTGATGGGATGTTTATTGCCTGATGACAAGAACTGTTCCATTGGCCTCACTTTTATTCGACTTGGAATGTAGAATATGGACAAATTTAGAAGAAAGGAAACATGGAAATAGATCTTATAGAGTAAAAGAAAGATGGGGAAACTAACTTTTAAAAAGTAGCTGTTTAGTATTCCAGAATAATTAAAGCTAATTGAGTTAAAAAATAAATAAATTCAACCAAAAATGATTAAACGCAAAGACCGCAAAATGCTGACTTTACATAAGCAGTGTAATTAATTTATACAAAGGTATAATTTAATTTGTTTAAGAAAGAAATGTGTGTTTATCTGATTTACGTGCTACACACAGAGACGTTGCACGCACGCACGCACGCACGCACGCATTAGTGACAGTAATGCAGTGGCTGGTCTGCGTAATTATTACACTCGTCTGGAACCTTCCAATTATATACAGCGTAACAAAAACTATAAAACAGCGAAAACTACGTCCCGTTTTTTTCGCTTTGCATTATTTAATTGGTGGCGTGTCTCGTTATTCATGGCCGCTTTTTGTTTGTGTTCCTCGCTGTCTGTGGGTTACTCTTACTTCTCGCCGTAATTACTGTATTGTTTCTTGTGGGGTTCGGATTTTATGTGTGAATTCTATGGTCCGTGTGCCCCCTGTCGCTTATATGATTTGGAAGCGCCGCGAGACTTAACAGTCTCAGTGTGACTGGTGTAGCCTATGGTGTTGTTTTTAGTAGACGTTTCAGTGGTGTTCGTGAGTCTTGCACGAGTTGAAAGGTCGTTGAAAGACGTGAAAGTACATAATGGAAGGAATTTGTGAGACAAGATAAAAAAAAACTGTACAGATCGATGAGATATGAGTGAATGAGTGTGTAGGAATGATTCTGAGAAATCATATGACGATGTTAATGAGGCTGTGAGGAGCCAAATTTGGAACAAATGGAGGTCTGTAGAAAGCGTTGAGTTCGATTTACGTTGGGGAATGAAGACTGCGGACAGACTGATTGACGCCGTTATCTAAGTGTGTGTTAAGAATGAAGGTTGTGAAGAGACCGACTTGAACCGTGTTTCGAAAAACAGAGCTCTGTAGATGTGTTGGGGTCAGACCGATCTAACCGGTGTTATCTTTTTTCGTGTTCATTACGTATAAATCTGCGAAACTTCAAAAAATTTGTTAATGGTGTTAAAAGTTTACTTTTTGTAAACAAACAGTTGGAACGCACTACAAGTGTAGCTTAGTGTGTCCATAATCCTGATTGGTTTACCAAGCAGAACCATGTGTGCGGTTTACTGGTTAACCAGTTAATAGGGCTATAGTGTACACACGACTTCGCTTGCAAATTTGATGTGGTTGTAATCGTTAATAGCGTCTTTTAAAGTTTCATTATCGAAATTGTTGACACCAAGTGGTCACGAATTCACCGCCGACTGCCTTATCACAGAAGCGTGAAATGTTGCGGTGGGGGATACATAAAGTGGCCTGAGTTTTTTACGTGTTTACATTTGATGCTGAACGTTTGTATACGCATGTATGTACCAAATTACGATAAATTGTTTGGGCAGATTTGATTTTGAAATGAGATACAATAGAATAAAGTATACAAAATAAAATAAAATTAAACATTTAATATGTATTTCACACAGTGTGTGTAGATTGTATAATCTGCGTATGTGTAATTGAGGAATAGTATTACGGTCGTCAGTGAAACACAGTAGCCTGGCGTCATGTAACCGCTGTTGCCGGCGGTAACAGTACTGGAAATAAGAGAAAATAATATTAATTATATTACAGAATAAATACTTTAGTTATTGAATAATTTGAAATCCGAACAATATTACTAGGGAAACTTGAAGAATAGCGCACCAACCTTTCGAACTGCTGGGCGCTTGCACCGTCTTGTGTTGCCGGCTCAGACATCGGGAGTGTTTTACTGCGTACGGTCATCGACCTCGTAGTAGTTGTCACTGTACAAACTGTGGAGGGGGACACACACATTCGTCCACCCAATGTGTTGCCGCTGTATAAACCGGCAAAACGCTCAGTTATCAGCTATGTTCGTTTTCGGAACTGAACTAACGTGCAACAGATACTACGTACCTATTTGTGTTTTGTTCGTTTAGTTATGTGTTTCTCTGCTTGTCTTTATTATTTTTAATTCGATTATTTGTGTTCTGATTTATTCTGTGTAAGTATAATGAGAGTCAGATCCCGTTCAACCGGGACTCTCTTCTTCTTCCAGCGAATGATAGAAAATGCTCTAAAAAGAACACTTGGTCCAATAAAAAATTCGAATTTATTTTTAGGTAAAGTTTTAGGCGTATCACGACCGGCAACAGGTGTTATGAACCCACGCCACGCCACGGTGAAACATATCGGTCTACTTTGATAACGACCTGAATAAACGGAATCATATGTAACGTAATGTATAAAGTTTGAGACACACGTTTATCTTTTTATGTAATATGTTTCATCAAGAGACTAGTCAGTATTATTCGAAAGCAGTTGCAAATAGCGGCATGTTTTTTTACGTGTAGGCCCTATTATATTTTGTACAGAGGATATAACGTGTGTTTTGAACATAGAAATGCGAAACCGTACAGCGATGAAAGCGCAGGAAGTCCTAACAGAATAACAGAATGGTACATTGAGGTTGTGCTTGGCAAAGGGAAGGGAGAATGACTTACGCCGTGTTGTCGAGATGCAAGCATTGAGACGTAGACATTGAGGAGGGGTAAGGTGTTGTGTCAAAATCGTCGAGTTGGAGAGAGGTGCGCTGCTGACGAGCGTGTGCATTTGAATGACGAGATTGGGATTAATTTTGAATGTGAATGTAATGTTTTTGTCGTGTTGACCTAGTTTTGCGTTGTGAATCTAAAAATATAATAACCGAAAGGTAATGATAGGTCACGCAATCACGTATCTGGCGAGGTCCCTTAGTGAAACTACGGTAATTTCAGATGTTGTCTACGCCTTCGCAATGATAATTGTGTGAAACACGAAACTGTGGTGGAGGACGCTTCGTCGTGCGGTGAAAACGAGGTATGAGCGTTACTTAAACAGCTGATACACACATTGAAGCTGGATTTTTCAGTTTGTAGTTAATGTCGAATTAAAAAGATTCGGAAAAAAATAGAATTTAAACACCTAGTTTGGGTCATTCTTGACAATCGTAAAATTGAAATAATAACTCCGTGAAATAGAACGCTTTAACTCCTTGCTGTGTTTTCACATAGTTCGCCAGAAAATTATATGGAGGATTATATTTATTCGAAAATTATAACCATACTGAAAAATTCATTAGCTGTATTAATTATAAAAGAGAATTGGCAGAACGTGATATCACAGAATTTATTTCTTATTCTTCTCTGTTATTTGATCTGTAACTTTCTGTGTCGTTCTGTTAATATTGTTCACTGCCGGGCTGTTAGGCCGTGGTCTGATACGGTTTTCGACACACGTTTCGCCCCCACCATTGGAGGCCATCTTCAGTGTTTCAACGATTTAAAGTAAGTGGGAAGTAACAGTACTGTGAGAATTGGCGCACATCTTGCTAGTTATTGTCAACCGTTGAATCACTGAATATAACCTCCAATGGTGGGGCCGAAACGTCTGTTGAAAACAGTAGGCTGGCTATTAGACGCCGGCCGTGAAGGTCATAGAAATTCATTTCTGTGTCGTTATTAATTTTTACGAATGAAATGTATTTCTTGCGTATTTTTAAATATAAAAACTTTTAAAATATATAGGTTATTACGAGAAGACGCTATGTGAGGTCCAACCATTTGTAATGATAATAACAATGTGAATGAAGTGCGATAGATGTGCACGGGTTTCATTAATTAAATTACGAGAGAACAAAGTATTGTGATTGATAAATATTAACGACTCATTGTATTTAGGACTTCATCAGTATAAGAACTGCTAATAAAAATATAATTGTAGTGCAACATTAAAGAAATTATAATTTAGTAATATGACAAAATAATAATAATAATAAGAAGAAAGAACTGTGAATGAGAATGTGAAGAATTTTCCTAAATTACATATGAACAAAGGTACGGAATTGATAATAAATAGTAATCTCGCCTGTTTAAGTAGCCTCATCATTGTAAGAATCGGACAAGAAAAAAAATTAAAATTAATAGAGTTTATTAAATGAAGACGTGACTTGTCAATTCTCAGTAACCATGTTTCTTGTTTTGTTTTGTATGCGCTAATATCAACATCTGTTTGGTGTCTTAATTCTGATGAATGTTCTTGCCTCTTCTGTTAAGGCGTTAGAGGCATGAGTTGCCAGTAGTAAAAAATAGATCTACGGGAAACAACTTTTTTTGTTTAGAACTCAACACCAAAAACAGCTTATTCTGGCATATACGTGAATCTTTTGCTCCAACTGTCATCCTCAAAATATATTAACAAACAGTAAATTATCATTTGTTTTAACAAAAAAAAAGGAGTGATGATAATTTGTAAAAACTGTTCACAAAACTTGTTACAGCTGTATTTAGAAAATACGAGTCCAACACTTTACGTTATGACAATAACAGTAACTAACTGATATATTGTAATAAATATTAATGAGCGCTTTGATAATCAAGTGGAACACGCTTGTCAGTAAAATATTAGTTTGAGTTTGTTTTGACTGATCTTTAATACGGTTATTTAATTATTAAGCGATCGTGTGGAAGTCAGATTGTCTAAGCATTAATTGTACCATTATTGCTGTTTTATATTCCGTTCGTTTAATAAGTGGGCTTAACTATTAATTACGCAATTGTTCGGTTGAATATTTATGGGTATTAAAGACCGAATAAATCTACTATCGTAGTAATACTTCTGTTGCATGTATAAATTCAATTAGCAATGAAGTCGAATTACTTGTTTACGTTTGCCAGTTGAATAAATCACAAAGTAAGCTAAGAAATTCTGAAAACAAAATGAGAGGAATTACATAATCTTTTTGACGAAAAGAAGAGACGAAAATAAAATCTTTCGGTTTCTTGCGTTAGCTGTGGTTAGTGTGTTACGAACTTGAGTATCACACTAAAATTAAAGGAACTTCTTTCCGTGATTATAAAACGATCAACAGCATCGCTTGGCGGTTTGATTTCCTACTGTGTGTTGTTTATGTATTGACGCATTCAGCGATGGAGAAATAACGCAATTTGACGCGGAAAGTTTGTCGTTCCGAGGCCGCCAGTGATGAAGTTCGGTATAATCCGTATACATGGCGGTATTCTGCGTTGGTTGTCTCCTCCTGTACAACGTGGATGCACTCTTCCGTCCCCACGGCAATTCCATCTTTTCCCATGATTATCAAGTTCTTCACCATCCCTTGCAGCCAGAATGCCCTTGATCACCCTCTGTTTACTGTAACACCTGTTGACTCACCGAAATTTGCAGTTTGTGTTCAACGTTCTTATCGCAAGAGCTAACTAGTTAGTTATGCTGGAATTTGTGTGAAGTTTACAATATTTTGTTCAAGGAAAATATTTTTTGTCACATCATACCAACAACAGAGGTATCAGAAATGAAAGTATTAAGAAAATGTGCAAAACGATAGTACAAGGTCAGAAAAGAAATGGGTTATTAGAGATAGTTGAAAAGTGGACTCACTGGAAACGGGATATTCGGAAGAAGAGGTGAATGAAATGTGCATATTGGTAGAATGGAAGACTACATAATAATGAAAATCTGCAGGGATAAAACGCAGAAAAGGATATGGTGACGCAAGAAAAGATGGAAAGAACGCTTTCATTTATTTTTTTACGTTTATTTATGCACTCTGTTATTAAGAACAATAAACATAATTGTTGATTGAATACATGGCATGGAGAGAACTAGTCAGGCAGGTCTAGTAGACATTGACTGTAGGTAGGTCTAGGTCGCTATAGATATCTTTATTGCTGACAAGCCACGACGCATCGGTTATGGCACGCAGCACCTTGGTCAGAAACCTTTTGTTAGATTTGGAAGCAGTTCCTTAAAGCTGTAAGCCGTGTGTCCACATAGGCTTGATGACGATGTTGTAAACCAGCAGCTTATTTCTCATTGACAGCAATGATTTTCTTCTCAGAAGCGAATGGTTTTTGAGAAACTTTTGTGTCCAGTTGTTTCCTCTTCAATCAAATGCGGTTGCACCATGTAAGCTGTTTACCTAGGTGGATGCTCAAGTACGTACGACGATTGTTCAATAGAAACATGTTTGATCTGCGCAGCCGTGACTTCGTCGCCATGGCAACGGAATTCATTTGTTTATATTGTTTGTTTAAGTACTATTAACGCGTCTGTTAAAACATTTGCAGTTTGCTCTTTTCTAAGCGGTGTGATTGGGTTGAAAAATGATATCTATGATATAAAATCCGTCCAAAGATAATCTGCGTGCCGCTGAGGGGCGTCAGCCAATGGAACTTTATACGAGAATGAAAGTTGTATATGGTGACTGTAGTTATTTTCAGACGGCAGTGGTTGAATGGTGCAATAAATTTTGACAAGGAAGAGAATCCACTAAAGATTTGGCCCGTCCCGGACCTGCACGTGTTGCAGCATCATATGAAAATGTGAGACAACTGGAAACTGCTTTACGCGCAAATAGGCGCATCAAAGTTAGAGAACTTTCTCAAATGTTGAGCAGCAGCGTGGGAACTGTTCATTACATTATTCATAGTCTTGGCTATCACAAAGCTGCTGTTCAGTGAATTCCGCGACTGCTTACTGATGAGCAGAAAAATTTGAGTTCGGGCTTACCATAACAGCATTTGATGCGCTATCATCAACAAGCTAATGCCTTTCTACACCAAATTGTTGCCGGTGATGAGTCTTGGTGTTATCACTACGCACCAGAATCCAAACGTCAGAGTATGCAGTGGAAGCATGCACAATCTCCGAAGGTGAAAAAATTTCGGCCCCAACCTTCGGCAGGAAAAGTAATAGTGACCGTATTTTTTGATTATCAGCGTGTGCCGCTCAAAGATTTTAAAGATTCTGGTGTCAACATCAACGCTGAGCGATATGCAGACAGCTTAAAACGCTTACGGGTCAGCATCAAGAATAAACGTCCCGGGAAGCTCACAAATGGTGTCATTCTTCTGCATGTGACAACCCCATGTAGCCCAGACGATTCAAGATCTGCTTGGTTGTATGAAGTGGGAAGTCTTACAACATCCACCTTACAGTCCCGACTTGTCCCCGTGCGATTATCATGTTTTTGGCCCATTAAAAAAGTCATTAAAAGGACGGCTGTTCAAATCGGACGCTGAGTTAGAGTTTGCTGTTAGCGAATAGTTCCGCAAACAGCCGTAAGAATTTTACCAGCAGGGAATCTACAGATTATTGCAACAGTGGGACTCATGCCTCAATGTTGATGGAGACTTCTTTTAAAATCGTTGAATAAAAAATGCTTTACAGACCCCTAAACGTGTTTCTATTGAACAATCCTCGTATCTTGTAGAGTCGGCTGTCGGGATAGGTTTGTTGTTTAATCTCACAGTGTTGTACCGTGATTTTGTGAATACGATGTGTGCTGATTTAATTGCATTTAAATGATGAATTCATTTAACTGGATTCTCTATATTTTTGTCTATTTTTCAATATCTGTAGAGAGCTCTTTAGTAAAGTTGTTGGTTCACTGGGTCTTTATAGCAGGAATCGCAGGTAGATCTAATGGACATGTCATAGGCTTATATTTGAAGAAGAACAAGAAGGTATCTTTGAACCTCAATCTGCGTTACCCTTCACAGTCTTTGTTGTGAGTACCTGTGGGGACTGGGCATCTGCTGGACTTAACTGTGCCTTGACTTGGAAAACCAAATAACAACGCGGAAATTAATGTGTATTGTGAGACGAACGGTAAAGTTTTGTGGACGAACCGAAGTGCGGTGAAGAGACGTGCATTGTTACAATGACATTAACATGTGTTATCTGAACATGAGGAACATGAGTCTGTGTCATGCACACCGCTTCCCACTCATCCACCATAGTGTTTCCTCGTTTTCCTAACGATCCGTGACCGAAGTAGGCTAATGACTCATTGCTGCCGCGTGGAACCCACAAGTTGTTTACATTGTACTGTGCCGCGATAATGATGTTTTTGTAATTATTTCGGCGTGATGCTGACGAGTAAAAATTAAAATTCATTAAAACAAATGTGTAATGCTTTGGGAGGGGCTACGCAACAGGAACGTTATAACCAGGGAAATATATATTTTTTTATAATACTAACATGATGTCCATAGTTTTTTTTTGAGATACAAAGGAATTTTATGAGAGGAAGCGTTTTATATACCTTAGCTGGGTCCAAGCTTAATGGATGGCAGTGTGGCCAGTATTACACCGACCTCTATTTTATATTAGGGTGTTGTCCCACGAATTTAGTTTTTATATAGTGATCCGACCCTGAGACTAATAATTGTTCATTAATGTTATAACGCCGCCATAAATCGGAGCCGATTTTATTTTGATGTTAGCCGATTTAGACCAGTATGTTAGAACGCTTTGTTGTCGTAGAGTCGACGCTGAACCATGCCTAATTTCTGGCCCAAAAAGGTGGTATTGTCTTCGTTTATTCTTAAATAGAACGTTCTTAACGATTGGAATTATATAAGTCTTGTGGGAACTACACAGATATCTAAATGTGTTTTATAGTTTTAGTTTTATTGAGCCGTTTGTGTAGGCCTAATAAGACGTTCTAGAAAGATTGTATCAGATTTTGAAGCCTTTTATGATAATTCCACACCGATTAATTGTTTTATAATTTCCATAATTTACTTAACTTGTTTGGATAGATACAAATATTTGGGATCCTTTTTTCATGAACAAAGTGCTGAGAAACTAGTACATTAATGAAAACAATCCCATTGCAATAGACATTCACCTGATGATGGAAAGTGAAGTTTTGAAAACCGTTTGCCTACAGAATGTTTTTTGTAGGCAAAGGTGAGACCTATGTTCGTTCTTTCTGCTACGTTGAGGGAATACCACATCGTTTCCTTCTGCAGACATCATACTGTTTTCTGTAATACTTTTAATACATAATATTGTAGGAACATAATATATATTAACTGCTTTCTTAATGCACCAGGCCTCTTCAATAAGGTTAAAAAATGAAATTAGTTCAACGCACCATAGGATCAGATATTCATGTGGAAAACCCATATTCCATCACAATACAACAATGCAAATAACCTGATCGAATGCACCAAAGTAGTTACGATTTAAAAGTAAAAGTTTTTAATTTTTCCGGCGTGGTATAAATCAGTTTACGACTGGTTTAAAAAATGAAAGATAAATTATTTTAACGAAGTTTAAATTAACGAAAAGCAAATGTTTTCGGTTTAAGTTAACGAAAACAATAACAGAAAAAATCAAAAAGTAGGCTATATAATATAAAAAAATGTATATATTTTTATATATTAAAAGTATTAGGGACGGTTTTTAGATCCCCAAAATTGGTTTCATAATATGTTTTATTACAAATGTGGTATGTTACGATCCTCGCAGCTGATCAGTTAACAAGTTAATGATAAACAAGTATAATTATGCTGTTTGTGGAAGTCACGTCTATTCCATATTTTTAGTGACGTAGCTATCTTTAAAAACATCCTCTCAGGTAAATTATGCTCATTTTGTTACCTGTATGTTAGTATTGTTGTAAAGTTAACACATTAGAGTAGAAATGTTTGTCTTAATAATTGGGCGTTTTATTTACAAGAATTGGTTGTTTGGCCGTTCTTTATGAAACAACTGAAAGGTAGAAAATTACTTTCTTCAGTGAGTTTAGTTCCTGTATTGATTCGCGAAGGTGTGGAAAGATTATACGTAAATCGGATGTCCATTATGAAAGTGCTCGTGACGTACAAAGTATTAAGTTATCGGCAACTTCCTTAAACGCTATACAGGAAGTTTTAAATCGATTAGCTACTTTATTGTAGAATTGAAATATTATAATTTTTAAATCTGCTATAACGCGAAAAGATAATGTTTTTTAAAATACGCGGTTATATCAGTATTCATGTACTAGACAGTGTCTATCAATATTCACCTAGTGGACAGTGTCTACAGAAATTGTTCACTGAATTTTTGTATTTCAGTAATTGCAACCGATGTTTTATGTCTGGTCCCTCACCAAACAGACATGGAAGACTTGTTTTTGTTATCGGCTAAAGCGGACTTTCTATAATAATACTGTCATCTAGAAAGACCAATAATTTAGTACATTTATATCTTTATATCTTGTATACAATATGTCGCGATTTCGGAATATGTGCAGTACATGTACGTATCTGGTAAATAAATTTAAACTTCCACTTCGCTATCAGTGCTTCTGTAGCACGCTTCCATTCTCTTTTACCACGAGTTGTACAGTTATAATTCGACTCTATATTCTTTTAAGAATATAATTATATAGTAGTAGTATTATTTTGTTTTTAATTTCTTATTGAACAAATAGTTGCCCTCTCTGTTTTATCGTTAACCGGTTTTATTATTACGAGCGTTATTCTGTGCTATAGTAATTTGAATATATTATTTCCCGTTTGTGTTACACGTTAATAGTTTTACGAAAGGCGCTAATGTCTTTGTGAAACTTGTTGAAGATAAGAGGAAAACTTGTTTCTTTACGATTATTGAATCGTAATGTCCGTGAGATCTTGTAGCCGTTCGTGTATACGATTTTCCATTTAATTACTGTTTTTAAGTACCCACGTCAAACAGAATCTCGCATTAAACATCGATTTCTACGACATAACTTTCTACAATCGTCTTTCCAGTAGCGTCTTTCTGTTCTTCGTCTCTTTCTGAGAATGTTGTTATAACTGCAATCTGTAGGAATCGAGCATGTTCTCTGTTTCGAGCTTGTGGTTCATTCCTTTCTGGGGCTTCCAGTAAGTCTTCCCGTGGGAATAGACATTCGAAACACGTGAATTTTTTCATGTTTACATTTAGTAATGTCGCACGCCAAGTATGGTGTCTTCGTAACGTGTCAAGTAATTATCTTTGTAACATGATAGTGCAAGTGACGTGCCGCGTCGTCGTTTCGAACCCATGTCACGATGGATCGTTTTTTCGCGACATAGAGCCGGACCCACGGCACTTGAAAATATTCATTATGCATTCTAAGTACTATGGCCGGACCTAACCTAAAATGGGCGTGTCTTTGTAAAGAAAAGCAATATTAGCTTCACTACTTAACTTACATAAGTAATAGGTAGTAGTACACAAGTGCATAATGAAATACACGAGGATATTCCCTCCGAGATAGGAGAGAGAATGAGGACATTAGAATCGCCAAGCCAAATAACAGACTACTAGTAGCAGCCGTGAGTAATCAACCAATTGGAAAGAGTGACGTTGGTAGAGCGAAGGTTCCGGAACTGGTCAACTAGGGCCTAATCCTTCGAGTGAAGATGATGGTATTAGATAATGAAGCTGTATATATTTCGTACAGTTAGTGTAATACTGATTGACTTATGTGATGCGTTGATATGGGACAACGTTCGCTATTTGCTTTTCCAGAATCGTGTGACTCTGGAATTTAACAACTTGAGCAAAAAGACTACCTCTACAGAGCTAGAGCTTCAAGCTTTATATGATAAAATATGATTACAGTGAAACGGATATATGTATAATCAGAGGCGCACCCAAAATTTTATTTATTTTTTTTTTGTGGGGGAGGGTTGGAATCTAGGGATCAAGGTGAACGATTTTTGTTTTCTTCGTTCCTTTTACTACAAGCAAGGTATTTTGTGGAGGAACGATCTATGCAACTTATATGGAGTTAATGTCACATGAAAGGGTGAAAATGTAATTGCTTCATAGAATTTCTCTCATGTATTTTTCAGCACCTGTAAATCTAGAAAGAGCCTTTAGTACACATATTGCATGAGGCCAGTCTTTGTAAGAATTATCTGTAAAAATCATGTAAGCACATGCTCGCTAATTGGCATGTGCTTACTGAATAATTTAAAGTACGTAGTAGATACTGACTTTATTGAAACAATAATAATATCTATTTTTAGTTTATCATTTAGTAATAGTAAAAATAGTAATAGACTTCCAAAACAACTGTATGAGGCAAGAATTGCTGGGAGAAGACCTAGGAGCCGGAGAAGAGTGACTTGGGAGGACAATGTGAGGTGCTCTCTGCAGGGGCTGGGAGTGCAGTGGAAATAAGCCAAGGCCCTGGGCATGCGGAGACCACGGTGGCGAGATCTCTACACCTTGCGGTAGAAGAGGATTGGAAGAAGAAGAAGAATAGTCATTAATTAGTGAAAATATGGTGATTTCTATATTTTTACTATTTTTATGTACATTGATTGCAAAACTTGAATTTGTATATTTCCGGGGGGGGGGGGGATCTAATCCCCAAAACCCTTGGTTGCGCCACCGTGTGTATGTGATACTAATAGATTTGCTTCTGATTAAACTGTCCATAGACAATATCAGCATTAAGTATACCTCCTTATTGCCTACATGAAATAAGGGTTAGTTGCCAGTATTAGATTTAGATGCCTTCAGGATGATGATATATTTTTGTGTGACTTTTGTGATCAAAACTTGCTTCTTAAATAAGAACACTAGAAAGTTATTTTTCAATTAAAAATAATTAAACAATATAGGGTACTGATTTTTGGTTATGTTTTAGATTTTTAGTAATTGTAACTTTAATTTGAGGATTTTATTTTAGGATTAACATTTTTGTTTAAGTGATTTGTATTGTTTGATTTATTGCTTGCATTTTTTGAATATGTATCCTATTTTTCTTTGTGTTTTGATGATGATTTATATTAACTTTTTTTTATAAATAGTTAAATATATATTTATATATATTAAATATTAATCAATGTGTATTGTATGTAAAATTGTTAATAAAATTAATAGATAAAATAGAATTGCACAAAAATTATAAGACAAAATCACTTAAAAAGGAGAACCAAACATTTTTACATTGATTTAAATGAGTACCCCGTTTTGTCATACCGGTTGGACAAAACAGGGTGATTTACAATTTTTAAGAAAATCATGTTTTTAAAATAAACTATAAATAATTATTACATTAGGACCAATTTAATTAATACAAAACTTCACCCTTTTAATGTTTCTCTTAAAATATAGAAATTAGTTCATGCCTGTATTGATCTACAAGCCATTAAGTTGTAGGTACCCGGTTTTGTCCAACTCTCCCCTATATATATGCCATCGTTTTATTTAGACAGTTTATTGATCTCATCCGCAGCGTTATTATATAACATTATGGGCCGGAGATAATTAAGATTATCCATTTGTTCATTTAATTGTCTTTTTAATCACAATCTTATTCTAATTTCTCGTTTTTTTGTTTCGTTTCCTTTTCGGAAGTTTCCAGTTGCCGTTTGTCCACATTACTCAACGGTTGTAAAGAAAGTATGCGGCAACTGAGAGCCAGTAGCAGATGACAGGAGGGCAAAGCTGTATCGGAAATCGTGCTGTTAGAAGAAAGTAATTTCTTCGAACCTATTTAAACGTTAACTCCGTCGTTTCACAACGTACGGTTGACCCATATTCGTGTTCGTACAGTATAAACAAATATTTGATATAGCCAAGGTACGTACATATGTATAAAACGTTTTATTTTTAGTGTTATGTTTACACGTCGTAGTGCGTGTGTGACTGACACGCATGTTGACGGTAGTTAACATGGGGCGACAGCTGCGCCACCCAGATTGTCTGTCACGCTTGTTCACAGATAATCATAACGACAACAACATAAAACTAATAATATATATACGTTAGTGAGTAGTTTGTTTCCTGCCTGCTACAGTCGCACGGCGATGCATTAGGCAGAATGCTGCTGCAAGTTGTGACGACACATTTTGGCAGAGAAAAGATGGAACCCTTAAGTAGGCGTCAGGCGCACTTAAGCCCGAATCCAACAGTACGTACTTAAATACATAGCCCCGTTCGTCTTATTTAGCCGGAACACTGATGGTAGTTATCACTCATCGTGGTTACAGAGATCTTTTAACACCTAGAGTGTAGGATATTTTTGTATAAAATTGAAATTGTCCGATACTCCTTACTTATTTTGCTTTGTCTGTTCCGACTTCAAAGGCTACAAGGGCAGTTCGAAAAGTTCTCGACTTGACACAGAGATAAAGGCCAGTATCAAGTGACTATGATTGACCTCAACTCCGATCGGTTTGAGGCGTACTATAACGTTTAAAGGAGCTGTATTTGCAGATTTTTATGATCAAACAAGCACGTATACATTTTCCTAGCGAACCATTTGTTCTTCAGATTCGGGAACAGAAAAAGTCACTGAGGAATAAATTTGGCGAGGACGGTGCATGTGGCAGTAATTCATAGTACAATTGATGAAACTTTGCGACTGGGTGCAAAGCCCTTGCTGGAAAAGCACTTTTTTAGCTAAATGCCGATGTTTGCCATAATTAATGGTTTCGTTCAGTTGTTCCAGAAATGCTGAACAGTACTCTCAGCCGATGGTCTTGCCTCGTACTAAATAGTCTACGAGCACTACACTCTTTGAAACCCGAAAACTGACGCTATCGCTTTTTGGCTGATGGACAGTTTTCGCTTTCTTTAGAGCACTGTCACCCAATGCCTGGACTGCTATTTTGCCTCTGGGGTGTAGTGGTTAATCCGTGTTTCGTCAGTAGTGATAAATCATTGCAGAAACTCGTTTGGATTGCTGTTAAACATGTCCAAGCGTTCTTGTCTGTGTTTCTGCTAGGCCGCAAGGAAGTTTAGCACCCACCGTGATCAAAGCTTTTTCATACGCAAATATTTGTGTATTATGTTGTGGACACGATCTGTTGAGATGTTCGCAATGTCAGTAAGGTCACGATTTTTCACGCGTCCATCACTTAGCATGGCATTGTCGATTTTTTGGTGTTTTGTCAATTGAAGCAGTTTTTGGACGATCTCAACGTTCATCGTCAAAAACGAACGAACGACTACCTCCTTTGAATACAACAGCCCATTTGTTCACTGTTGAAAAAAAAAATGGTGAAGAGTCTCCCAAAGTGGAATCCAACTCGTTTGTTACTTCCGATGGCGGGAGACTTTTTATTTATTTTTATTTATCTCTGAGCTAAACGAAGTATTTATCAGTGAGCGACATTCGATTGTATCCATTTTTCGAAAAACACCAGCTTGACTACTTTATTTGATCACAACAATCGAACTAGTAAATACAGCTCTTTTGAGCGTTATGGTACACCACTTACGGTTCGAACTTGCGAACAGTCATATCCATTTGATACTTCTGGGTTCATCCAGGATCCACATATGTCTTACATGATATTCTCGATTCCCAGTTTATCCCGTATAGTAAAATTTCTCAGTCTAACCAGTAAAGCACAGTCTTTAAGTGTCTGCAAAAAGACGTACCACTTAATTTTCCATGGTTTCCTGACAGCACCCAATAGTAGACCGTTTTTTCGACATTTCAGCTTCGTGTCCTTCCTGATCTCTCTCTTTAGGGATGTGTGGATAGTTCCGCATGTTTCCAGAAACTTGATAATACTGCTGTCGTAAGTAACATCGTTCCCAAGGTAATTAAAATATTAACATGCAGCGATATTCTGTTATCGACGACTATCGTACATACGACAAAGTTCAGACCCTTTAAATATATTACTTCGTTTTCAGTGTCGATGGCGGTATACTGTACTCAGTGGATAAGCTGTGTAGATGATGTATATAGGCATATTGTGTTCTAATCAGAATTATTATAGGTCCAAATTTTCGTATACTCCTCATTTTTTCTAACAGAAGTCCAAAATGGTTGTGTGGCCTCACACGCTAAAGGCTCGCCAAGTCAGTCCTTGAACTATATCTGTTTAATGTAGTCATTTAACGAGGGAGGTTGTAAAAGATAGCGAGCGAGAGCGTGGTGGTGTAGGCTTATGTAGAGCAGCAGAAGCAGTGGGGCTGACACAGTATCGCGTGTAAAAAAACGCCAATAGAATACGGTTTTATTTGTTTTGAAGTGTTACAGATGCGATTGTGTAAACATATGGTTTGTACTGCAGTAACGAGTGTGGCTGACATTAACCTTTTATAGCATGACAGTTCTTGACACACACACGCGCACACACACACACACACACACACACCGTGCTGTTAATCTCACTAGCACCGTTCTTTTCAATTAATTAGATTCTGAAATAGAGGATCGATAATAATCCAAACTAATTGGTACTACGAGTAATTAGATTTATCGGTTTGTTGGAATTCTTGAATGTAAAGTATTTTAATAATAGCAATACAGTGTAAAAAGAAGCTAAGAGCGGATTAAAGCAGTACACTTGTATTTATGTATTTTTCTGGTAGGTTGGAAAACATGCCCCCCCCCACACACACTCACGGAGGCAGCATACTTTCTGACTGCATCACACTCTGATAAATTAATTTATTGTATAAATTTTGTATTGTTACAAAGTAACTAACCACTTTTTTGTGTTGCAGGTACGTACACATGAATGAGTGATGTAGGACTTCAGCTTACTTACGTCGTGTAAGTTACCTATTACATTGATTATTTATGACCATATTTGTTGGATATATAAATAAATTACATTTTTATTTACAAGTTTTATAATATCGAAATATCGATTATTACGGGGTGGTCGAAAAGTCGCTCATCCAAGAAAATACAGCTTAGTATAAATGCTTAATATTTAATTAACTGATAAATAAAAACGTCTTATTCTCGATTTATTCGCGAGTACCGGAAAACGTATTATGAAATAATGTTTGCGTTTTGCTTATGTAAGAATTCGTTAACTAAGGAAGGAGTAAATCACACGTTTCTGTTGAAAAAACTCATATTACGCATATATCTCTAAACAGCGTACAATTAAAAAAAAAAACAATTACGTTAGCAACATAATTAATGGACCCATTGTTGAAAACTCAGGCAACGTTAAGAAAAGGTTGCACCAACATTACACCTCTAATTTCCCGACATAACTTATCCTTACTTTCGAGAACGTTTAAAAATTCTGGGTTGCGTGATCAGCCGTTAATTGTTTTTCTAATTCAAGTACACTTTGGTGGCGCAATGTTCAAATTCTGTGAGAACTTTTAGGACAAAATCGAAAATAAAATTGTCATAATAAGCGCTGGTGATGTTATACAATGCTCTATCATACTCTTTGCATTTTGTTGCATGTAGCAAAATATAAAAATTAAGTATTTGCATGGTAAAAACTATAAACTATATTTAAATTGTATTCAAACTATAATTGAATCCAAGAGAATGAAGATAGCCTCCAAAGGTCGTTGTTTTATCTTACGAACATTTTAACAGATTACAGTCAAACCATTTCCTTATCCAGAACAAAGGTTATGGCTTTTTCTGGGGCATATCATATTAGAACAAACATTGTCTTACAGGACTCGCCAAAAGAACAGTTGCCAGATTTCAAGTATCAAGGATACAGCATCACATACCAAGATGGTATGGAAGTTGAAAGCAAAATTAGTCTCTTCCAGTCGCTTTGTGGCTGTATCATTAAACACTTAAGAAGAAAACAAAGAAGAGACGCAGTTGAAATACTTATTATAATATATACTTATTTGCCATACCCCAACTGCTGTATGGTAGTGAGACTTGGATTAGAAAGGCCAAACATATATCTAGAATACAAGGAGCGGAAATGAGGTTCTTGAGGGCTGTAAAGGGTTGTACCAGGAGAGCTCTTATCAGAAATAATCGTATTAGAATGGAGCTAGGCATAGCTGAGAGTTTAAATGAGAAAATCTGCCGATACAAAGTGGAGCGGCGGTTACACGTAGAGAAAATGGATCCAACTAGATTTTTAAGAAGAGGCATTGACTATCATCGAAGGGGGAAGAGAAGTGTGGGAAGACCCCGTAAACGATGGTTGGATGACTTCCATTGAGACTGGAACAGGCTACTAGCCTAAGCCATACAGGATGACGACGACTATAATTGAATAAATTAATATACGGGCTGTTTTTAAATGAACAGCGACATAAAGGGGGGGGAGGCGAATATTTCAGTGGACAGACCATACGGAATAATTATTTTGATAAGAATATTATAATGCTTATATTTTTTTACAGTGTCTATTCGTCAGTTAACAGTAAACGACAATAGTCGAGAACGACAGTGTGTTGAGAATTAGAGTTACGATTCGCAACGGTTGTTTAACATTGATTACAAGCAGGGCCAGATATACGTTTTTGTAAAGTTAATACGGTCGTCATCGCGATTCTAAGTCTCTAAGTCAAGCGACACATACTTGAATACCGAACCTTGAGTGGACAATTATACAGTGCTGGTACTTTCATTCAGAAGTCACATGACACAATTGGGAAGGTGGGGAAATACATTGAGTTTGAGTTACTCGTTGTGTGCACTGCGCGACACGAAAATTTACTCCTCCAAAATCTAAAGTTAGAGGGTTGTAATTTTTAAACTTTTGTATTGTCAAAGCGGGTATTCTTCATTGAACGATGGAAAATAACGATTTTGACAATACAGAAGTTAAACAATTTTAATTCTCTAACTTCAGTTTTTGTATGAGTAAATTTTCAGGTCGCGTAATACATACAAGTGGAAAACCCATATACTCAGTGTAGTTCTGTATCTTCCCAGTCTGCGTCATGTGAGTTCTGAATATAGGCGTAACTATTAACATAGGAGGCCGAGGGGTAGAATTAAGTTAACGATTCGATTCGATTTGAACGTACGTTTAGCGCTGTATTTCGTGTCACGTTGAAAATATTAAAAACGTAGTCTACTGGTGACAATAAAGTCTTCTTTGTAAAAAAAGTAAGAATTGAAAATTGTAGTTTTAGAGGGTAAATATCATTACGACTTAAAAAAAATATCAAGCAATTCATTACGAAACGAGTACAGTGGAAAACATTTAACACTAAAATGTTAACACAAAATATCGGTTAACACGAATTATGGATCGGGTTCCCATCGTTGCTTCTGTTTTACAATAATTACAGTTTGTGTGGTTAACACAAACGTTTTACCTACAGAACATCGGGTAACACGAAAAATTTTGTTATAAGTTTGTTGCTGGCTTTCAATAGCTCCATAATAAATAAATCCGTACATGCACGCCCCGAAACAGGCAAGTTAAAAACTGAGGGTTCGTACGAACCTGACAGTCAAAATCGTACCGCTACCGATATACTTTCGAGCTGTGTTAGTCGATATTTAGAAGGGAACTTGGAAGGTGTAATGTTCGATCACTTTGGTAAGTTAGAACAATTTGTTGAGAAGAATGTAGTGCACCTTTCTTACATATTTCAAAATCCCGTTCCGAACCTATCATTTGGAAAAGTGCGAAGAATGAGTATTCTGGATATTATCGTTGATTTCACATATCGAGAGATTCTAATGGCATTAAAATACATAGTGGCCATAGGCCGCGTGACAAAAATATAATTTTTTACTACTAATGCGGCTTGTGCCCCCCCCCCCGTATGTGTTTAGGCAATTCATTCGCGTATCGCGGTCACACGTGGCATTATACGGTTTGTCGTCGTTATTACTATACAGCACGTTTCTCGCGTGGTTTATTAACGTTAGGCTCGCGGTGAACCACAATTAAGGCAAAAATACGCAGTAAACTGTAGTTGTCGACCGGGTTCAACGTCCTGTTTTGAATATTATCTGTGTGGTAATCGAGCTGTGTGTTACAGTTAATGTAAGTGGGCTCGCGCACGTCCACTCCGGAACACATTGCTCGCCGAAGCTTTTCCTCCTTATTTATTAGTGGATGCGATTTATTTGCGGCTTCAAATCCGGCGGTACACAAGACGTGTGAAGAAACAACAATTATTTAACGAGACTATTTTCTGTATTATTTTAGTTGTTGTTGCTTACGGTATAAGTGGTTCCGGGAGTAGACGTTGCGACATTGACTGGGAAATGAGGGTTTTAATGCATCGTTGATAATTTACTCATATCAAATCATCTACAGCCTAGTGTTGGTCAGAAAAACTATAACCAACTTCAAGTTTTGGCGTTGAGGAACCGTTGTTTACGAAAGTAAAGAATCCAGGAACGGTGGTAACAACTCATCATAGTGTTATTGTTGTTACCATCTCTTCCTTCTTCATTCCTCTTCCTCTGTGCCTTCAGAAACGGTCAATAGTTTTTAATTTCCACTTATAACGTGTCCCAGTTTCTAATTCTCTTCAGGATTTCTTTCTAAAAGTGTTCTGTTTTAATTTATTGTCTTCAGTAGCTTCTCACTTCTCGCTCTATTTTATTCTCTCCGTTTTTCTCAACCCTCATATCTAAAATGCCTCACTCCTTTTCGACTCTGACTCTGTATCGTAGTCCACGTCTCTCGTACGCATAACAGACCGCTCCACACACAGTAGACCTACTTCACGTCATTTCCACGTCCATTCTGATGGTGTTTTCTTTTTATTAAAACCGTAACAATTAATTTTTCAATGCCCACACTTCCCTCCTCAGTCCTCTGGTAGCCTGCTCTCCAGATATCTGCACTTTTCAACTTATATATTTTACCTCCTTTATTAGTTTTTCATAACGTTTGCTTTCCGTGCATTTATCTTTGTCCATATTTCTTCATTCCTTTTACCAACTTCCGCTACTGTTCTTTGATTTAGTGTGTCATTATCTAGACGTACCGTATCGTCGGCAAATCTGATACAGTTTACTTTACGATCTCCTAAAATTATCCCTTCTTGATCCTCCAAAATATTACCTAATATGCCCACATTATAAAAGTGAAAACAGACAGCTTCCTTGCATCTGTCTATACCCAGCTCTCGCGCCACGTACATTGAGAAAAGTAAATTTTTTTGACTTGTGAATTACCAGTGTGAAAGTAATTTGAATCTAGAATAAGGGAAACCGCGTTCTCACTATTAAATAAAAGGGAAAAATTATAACTTTATAATTCGGTGAATAAGTAAAATTCTAATACAGATCACCGTTTTACGATGTGAATTGAAACTTAAAATCAACTTCGCGTTCATCAGATTTCGACACTTTTTTCTGTTGTTTGAAATGACGTAACTGTGTTTCAGACCTAAGTGACTTTACGGTGCCAACATAGATTGTATTGGTTTCAAATTATTATTTCATAATCAGCCTTGTGAGAGATCTATTTCTTCCCTTTCTTCTTCTCCCACCCCCTTAAGTCGCTACTGACTTTTGTGTGAACTATAACTTTCTCCTCTACTCGCCACAGCTCGGTTCTTCTTCCTGGCAGGCGTCTTGTTCCTAATGCCCATCCTTCCCTGATCTGCTTTCACCCACTTTCTACCCACCTCAATTCTTCAGTCAATAATTTTAATGTGGAAATTTCTGCTGTTGTAAAAGTCAAACCCTTCGATCCATATATCCCCTCTGGCATGATCAGAGTTTTATAGAGCTTCATTTTAACAGGTCGGGAGATTACTTTGAATCTGTACAGCTGCTTATGTGCATGGTACGCTCGGTTTCCAGTAACTAACCTCTTGTTGATTTCTTCTGACAACCGGTTTGTGTTACTCAGATATGTTTCCAAACGTGTAGTTGCTTCAAATGTACAATCCCCGATTTTGCATTTTGAATATGTCTTCTCACCTCTGTAGATGCACTGATTTTTTATATGTTTAGTGTTTCGGAGAACTGGCATTTATAGTAGTAGAATCGAGTACTGAAAGTAGACGTACACCAGGGACCGAGTCTGTAACATGTGTGCAAGAAATAAACCACACAGCATTGAAGAAATTAACGAATGTGTGGGGAAAGGCAAAACATTGTAGATAGATAAGGACGGGATTAAAGGTACTAAGATGAGTGATAAGTTTGAGGGAGACATTGTGAAAGTGGAAGGTTTAGAAGTACAAAGTAAAGTGAAGTAAAATGTTTGATCCACAAGATTGCGAAAAAGAGTGTCTAAGCAGTTTCAAGAGTGTGTTAATCATCATTATCATCATCACAACAACAAGGCATAGGCAAGGTGCTGCCTGTTCCGCCTTAAAGGATCCTCCATCCACCTGTTCCTGCGTCTACCCACATACTATAGGTGTATATTTCCAGACTTGTTTGGCCAGTCTTCCATCTAACCGGTTGAAAATTTGTATTCATACTCAAGCGAATCCATAATCAAAAACAGGCTTGTAAATAGTGAATATGTTTAGTGAGTGATGAACGACTTTCATTGTAGTGTGTTTGTCATTGCTGAAGCGGTTGTCGAGTCAGATGTGTGCTTTTGGCGCTCGGTCTCAGAAAATCACAAAATTATAAACATTTCTTATTTATCTTCACTTGGGGTGTGTATTTGCGCAGTGAAATTATTTCCAACCTAACAAATGGTACAGTTGTTTTTGTTACTGCGCGGCATGTTGTACCAGAGGAATACAGTAGAAAATATTAATGTGTTTTGACTGAAAATAATGCGTCAGGGTCGCAGTGGGGCGTGGTGAATGTTTTAGCAGCACTGAGATGCACGCAGAAAGTAAAGAAAAACGTTATAATAATTTATACGAGAGGCCAGTGCTTTTGCGTTTGGCGGGGTGCTGCACTGGAATTCATTATTTATACAAAAATTCTGTCAACCTGCTTCCACAAATACGCAAATAAAACAGATAAATTAGCCGAAAAGAAGGTTTAACGAATTCGTAATTTCGCGTCGGAAAAGTAGTAACTCATTAAACTCCAGAACACTGCCAATTCTGCGTTCGTGAGAAGAACACTTTGATGAAAGACTTCACTGTAATTAATCATTGACCTTATGCAAAAAACCTAACGCGTTCTCGCGCGTGTTTGTAAAAGCGGCTACATAATGATAAACACAGACAGGAAATTCTCTTTTTCCAAGAAAAAAAAACTCAGAAAATAGATCGCTGTAATTAGAACTGAGTGCAAGATGAGCGAGTGGTGAAGTGGAAACGAGATGGATGGCCAGGGCTGGCAGTAAATAAGAAATTGTGCAAAACTGTTGCCAGAAATATAGCACTCGCGTACTGAAGCTAGTGTTGCACGGTATCGTCCTGTTGTTTACACTCGCAGTTATCCGCGAACAGTCATTACATTTTAGGGTTGTACAAAGAAATGAACAGCCGACGCCGAACAGCGAATCACCTGTCAGTTTATTTACTAGTATGGTGCTTGAGCTGCAGAATACGCTATTTTGAACGAAATACATTTATTATTACGTAAATTTTGATATTAGATAATGTTTCAATTATGGGAGAAATCACAAAACTCCCGATTCCTCTACTATTTCTTTAGTAATAATATAACAATTGTAGATAACACAGTCATACCATAAACACTACAAAATTGAAACATTGGCGTTTACAATTTAATCTGAGACGCTGCTGGATTTTTGCAATTTTTTCAAATTTTTATCTCTTTTTTTATGTCAATGGGGTCCCAGAATTATGAAATTTACAATACTTAATAGTTGTTAGTTATAATTATCTTTAATTTAATACCTTACACGAATGTTTGCGATTTTATCAAAATATTCACCCACTTCTGGTCTCTAACGTCCAAGAATTTTGAAATCCAATAAATGAGCACTATATTCAGATTGTGGTTTAAATTCACTTTGATACCCTACATGAATTTTTGCGATTTATTAAAATTTTCACTCACTTTTTGAGTTCACAAATTATGAAATTTACAAAAATAAACACTATATTCATAATATGGTTAAAATTCTCTTTAATTTGGTATCACACATGGGATTTTGCGATTTTTTTCACAATTCCCCTCACATATTTTAGCCTCCCTCACCCCCGTTTTGTGGGGGATCAATATCAAAAACAGCAGGCTTCTATAGGGTAACAGTATGCCAGTTTTTTCGAGACATTTGACGAGTTGATTTCCAAATCCTGAGCTGCAGATCTCGCTCAGTATTTTGGACGGAGCAGATGAATTATATTGTTAAACTATCTACGTAGACTATACGGTCTAAGTACTATAAATATAGTATTATATAAATTTCGTTATTAGAAATTTTTCAATTATCATACAAATTACGGAATTACACTATTACCGATAACAGATTCCACAATTTTTTTTAAAAGTAAAATAACAATTGTAAAGCAGTGCGACAGATTAGTTTTGCTAAATTTTTATGTAATGCTAAATTGGGTTGACCCACAGTTTGTAGCGATAACTTATCTGCAACAACTAATGTGACACAGTTAAAGGGGATATCAGGTGTATCTGTAATAATAACTCTGTGTAACTTGTAACGGTATTTCAAATTTATTTAGTAATAATGAAATTGTACGCAAGGCACTTGATTTGACTTAAAAACATTCTTATTGCTTTGTTACTATGCCGTAAGGCTTACGCTGTATACATCCTTACTGACTAAATATTCTATTCTAATAATTACTTTATTAAAAATATCATTTCCTGACTACTCAGTCAATTAGTGTGCTTCTAAATATCAATGCTTAAATATCTTTTTAGATATTGTAACGAAATTCAAAATATTAATAGCTACTGAATTTACCTTTCTCTTTCAGTACTGATTTATAAAACTCTCATTTTTACTTAAATGCTTTGCATTCTTTTCATCTCAATACTAATTTGAGCTCTTGTTTACGTTAATCTTACTTCAATAATATCTACCATTTTAAATCTATATTTACAAGAGACATTGGCTCTTAACTTTAAAGTAAAACAAGAATGTCTTTAATTGTCTTTGAGTTAATTGTTCGACTAAGAGATAAATAAGTTGTTTATCACCTTATTGTTGTCAATCATACTCAATCGTAATCGATCCATCTGTAATCGTCCTCGTCTCGAACTCCAGCATCAATTCCTCTTGTCCAGCGTCGCTTCCAGACTTCAGTAACGTTCCACTTGTCCAGCGCAGCCGCTCTAGACTCCAGTACCATTCCTCTTGTCCAGCGTCGTCTCGCTCTCTGGAACTAAGTCGTCAGCCCTCTCGCTCTCCGGAACTTCATGTTACTTCTTCTCGTGGTGTTTCGGACGTCAGTTGATCATCTTATATGGATTTTCTTCTCGTGTAATTCTGTTACTATTTAAAAGTGATTGTATTTACAACTTAGTTACGTAGTTGTATGTAACTGGAAGAATGAAACTATTTACAAAAAAATAAATACGCCGTGCGGACGGACAGAAGCTCCCGCCGCAACTGTGGGTGATCAAAAAAGATACAACTGTAGCGTGTGTGTCTTATTTATACCCACGCCTTGGTTAACACCTGCAGTTGTACGAAATCGACATGTCTGAAATTGTCTCTGGGCTTTGTTCCCCCACTCCTCGTCAATTTCGCTATTTCTTATATTTCTGCGAATTGCAGAGTCCTGTGAGTATACTCTTATACATCTTATAACTATTTTCACTACACATGTTCACTGTAGTTTTGGACATTGTAACTTAACCCTTGCGATCTGTACCAGTTTATTTCGCACTACACTCGTACGGTGTGTCCCTTTCACGTGGTTTTCGTACACAGTATGTAGTTAATTTTATTACATTTTACTGTGTCTTTGGATTTTACTCCTTATTTATAGGTTATGTATAATTACGAAAAACAGTAATTACGTAATTATTCATACTGGGGTGGCAAACTCGCCTGCATAGACCTGCGTCATACACACATTCAAAATACTATTGTACACACTCTCAGTTACATCTGTGTGTGTGTAGACAAGTCGATTCAGGTACTGTCCATATTTTTGTCTGAGCCAAGCTTGCAATCCCTGACATGCTTACTTCTAATACATTATTAATTATTTTACAAATTATTATGTATATTTAAATTTTTATATTCAATGCTCAGTACAGCACTTATCTGTGTTAAAACTCCACTTAGACTGTCACCCGGATGAATTTTTAGAATTTTTTGATCCCCTTTTTGGGCGCTGGAGTCTAAAAATTTTGAAATTCTGTGCACTATTCAGATTTTAGTTAAAATTACCTTTAATTTGATACCCCACATGAATTTTTGTGATTCTATCAAAATTTTCACCCCCTTTTTAGGACCCTGGCGTTCAAACATTTTGAAATTTTCAAAAATGAACACTAAATTCAAAGGGTTAAAATTCCGGTTAATTTGTTCCTCGCATTGGACTTTTTCATTATTTTACCCCTCCCCCACGTGTTTGCCTCCAATTCCCTATTTTTGGGAATCAGTCTCAAAAACAGCAGGCTTCTCTGGAATAAAGTGTGAACACGCGTATCAAGCAGTGGCGGCTGGTGTTATGGTTGAAGCATTGCACAACCACCAATATAGAATAACTAAACTACAGAATAATACACGAAAACATTAGGCAGCTAAAAGTATCATAAATTTCAACGGAGAACGTGTTATATCCTACGCGGAAATGTTCGCGTACAATTCAAATGTGGCTCGCAGGCTGGTGGTTGTAGGCCGCTTGCAACTTGAACAGTATATGGCAGAGCTTACTACACAAACAAATGGGAAGACGTGCGCTACTCTTCACAAGCGCCCTATGTTCCCAACGTTAGCTGGCGGTTGCAAAGTTTCTGCAACGCTCCACTAGTAGCGCTGTAGCGCAACTTTGTGTCATGAAGTCAGCACAGCCTTCTTGATTTATAGGTTATGTGAGGTTTAGTGTTTACGTTGGTTCAAGGTAAACTTTTTCCGTTGTTTGAGGTTAAAATATTGTAGGAAAAATATTGTATAACTATGATTATGATAGTTTAATGTCTTTTAACCGATCTTACATCCACTCAGCCAACTACTGCAACCTCCAAAATTTGGAACCACCAGCCGCCACTGCGATTTACCTATCTATCACCAGGGTTTTGCGATTTATCTATCTCGAAGCGTTTGTTTTCTTATCAGATTGGAAGTTTTCGATCTCATTGTCCTGCATTTATAGTAGTTAATTGATGATTGCAGTTAAAGATGTTGTTATCAGCGTGCTAGGGGGTCCACATCTGCGCGAGCCATAGTCGGTTTCGATCAGGAAATCGAACACTCAGGATTGTTCAGGATACTCATTCTGTCCGACTTTTCGAAGGTAGGCTTACAGCAAGGCTCTCTTTCTGGACATGGAGATGCGAAAGCCCAT
Organism: Magicicada septendecula; assembly: GCA_034769895.1. Lineage (NCBI taxonomy): Eukaryota > Metazoa > Arthropoda > Insecta > Hemiptera > Cicadidae > Magicicada > Magicicada septendecula. Next base: position 290,818,280 of record CM068374.1, on the reverse strand, counting down.
TCAAACAAGGAATCAAGGCAAACAACGGTGAAACCTCGTGAAGGATTTTAGATTACGTATTACAACAAACTTGACTCCATAAAAACGTGGGTGTTGCGTGATCGGTAATTGAAACTTCAAGTATAAACGGAGTGTGGAAGAAATTGTGCCCGCTCTTCTTTTAAATTAGAAATGTAAGTATATTACTGTTGAGACAGTTGAAGAAGTAATAAACAGTATTGCAGGTCTGGACAAGTAAAAAAATTTGAAAGTGGACGTGGTGATGAAAATATCCATCATCAACTTGTAAGTCTCTTGTAAGATCTAACAAATAAAGAGTTAGTAGAAGTAACTGCATAAGAAAGGGGGCGACCGATGTTGAAACTGATGAAGATGAATCAAAGCAGTTTACTATAAAACAACTTGAAGCAGGTGTCAGTATGATGGAAATGCTGCTGGCGTGTTTCCAAACACAAGATTCAAACAATGACAGATATTCCAAAGTATCGGCAGCTGTGCGCGACGCCCTTATGTCTACAGAGTGGCCTATAGTGAACAACGAACCACAACACAAACGTAGGTTAAATAGTTTTTCAAAATAAGAATATCGATTATGGGATCATTATAAGAACTAAGATAGTCGTGAATACTCAGATTTTGGATCAGGTTAGTCGTTTTAATTACCTGGGTTGTGATATCTCATATGGAACCCATATTGACTCTGATAGTAAGCTAATGAAATTTAGACGCATCTGTGGAACGATTCATAGGTACCTGAAAAATAAAACACAAAGGATACCCGAATGATATTTTACAAAACTGTGGCTGTCCCCACATTCCTGTATGGTAGTGAGACGGCTTGGTAAAAGGGGCATACAGAGGATTCAGGCAGCTGAAATGAAATTTCTAATAGGGACGCAAGGTTGTTCTCTCCTGAATCGTAAAAGGAACGAGGATTAGACGCGAATTAAACGTTGTATCGTTGCACCAGAAGATTGAAGACCACAGAAGAAAATGGTGTGAACACTTAAACCGCATGCCTGATATCCGTCTACCCGTGGCTGCTTTGGGTTATCACCCTACTGGAAAGAGACCGAGGAGGAGGTGGGTTCCGGTACAGGCCTGGGTCCTAATCCTCGGAGCGGTGATGATGATGATTAGGAGATCATTTGTACCCAGGCCAGCAGCGTCTAAGCAATGAGCTGAGGAGCGATTACAGAATAATTATGTTAATTCTACACGAAGTAGCGTTTAACGTAGCCTACTTATTTAATAAAAGGCATTCCTGAGATGCTGTAAATTTCGTTATTTTCTCTTTAACGATAAAAACAACTATTTTGTGTTACTACTGGACTTGAATTTATTGTTCTGTCAGTAATGACTGTAGTTCTAGTACGAATGCCATTAAGTTAGTAAGTCGAGACATTTCTGTAGGCTATATAAGTTAAATACGTGGGAGCCCGATTCCATAAGACTATGAATGTCTTCAGTTCGTTCTGTACACATAATTTAGTTGTACGTTCTGAGTTATGTTGCGCTTAAAAATAAAAATACCTATGTTCTGTGCTTACGCGTTAACGTGTTTCCGTAGTTTTATTTGCGTGTTCCTATATTGAATGTATTCACCGGTTTTCCTATGAAGCTTGTGTTCTACAACTTCGGTTCTGTTAATCGGATGTTAACATTTTTCGTTTTCAAGAAATTAAATACACGTGTTATATTTTTGCTGGAATAATTAAAAAAAATAGTGACAGACTTGAATATACAGTTAAGGGTGGATCTTTGTTTTAAGACGTAAAGTGAAATCTTATGGCAGGGAAGGAAATATCGCTCCAGAAGGTAAACAAAGAGCGTTATTGCTAAACAACGCGTATTCTGTACCGTGTGGGAGACACAGAAGCGCGGTGCAGTGTGTATGGCCGCGTGCCAGAGAACAGTCAGTGCAGCCGACGTTGAACCCTAAGAATTTTCATTAATTATAATTTTATTTGTCCGCGCGCCCGTCACCCCTCGTCTAGTAGCTGGGTGCAGCCTCGCTTGCCAACACGGGGAATACATTACCCCGCGCCGCTATTAGTACGGTATGCGTCTGCAGTGCCTTCGGTATTTTCCATTGAACTATGTGAACGTTTCGAATAATTCGCAGCGCCTTTAACGTACAACGCCTAAAATTAGTCGTGCGTGGGAGTCGGAAACTCGGTGGTTTCTTTTTCGACATCGCTCGCTGAAAGAACGTAGCTGTGTCGTGAATCCTTGTTTTATACACCCGCGCTACCGACACTAACCCTAGATCCACAAAGACGAACCTCATTTCATTTTTACCCAAAATATGTTTTAGACGTGAATCGGTGACAACTTGTGTAGACATGGCCACTTATAAAGATTTTATTTAATGATCATGATCGTCATCGTCAACATGTGCGCTTCACGTAGGCCTATAGGACATCCCATCTGTTACGGGTTCCATCTTTTCTCTGTCCACATAGATTTCTCCTTCCTTCTCCTTTTTGTGTTCTTACTTTTAGTGACAACCAGTTGTATGGTTGTGAATTAGAGTCTAATTCAGATGAGCGCTCGCCGACGACGGGTCCAAGATTCACCTGGCGCTGATGAGGGGATTGCCCTGGAAACGGGCACATCGGCGGTAGAACTTACGGGAAAGTGTCCGTATGGTGGTGTTCAGGCGTTTAGGGAACGGACTCCTAGAACAGTGCGGACGGTCTGGTTCGAAGTCAGGTAATGAATAGGCATACAGGCCCAGCGCAAACATCGGTCCATGAGCCGAAGATGTAGATAAACAGACAAATGCCAAGCGGTCAAGTTAAAACTGAGAACTCTATTTGCTCATTAATTTAAAGTCCTAGTTTTTTGTGATTGTGATCTAGGTTGCTATAACAGACGAAGATACTGTGACCCAAGAGTTTAAAATGTGGTATTCGTCCTATTGTTCTATCTTCTGCAACGATCTTTGCCTTTGTAGGTTGCACTCCGGAGGGAGTCGTAATTTTAATTTTTGGGATTGAGATTTATATTATGTAAACAGTTAATACTAAATTCGTTTATAGAAGCTTCCTTAATTAGTTAATTTACGTATTTAAATGAAGTAAATTGCTTGATATACAAATCGGGTATCTTCTCTATAGATATTCTCGTTTCTTTAGTATTAGGCCTAATTGCGTCTTTTCTTCGCTTATAATATCCACTTGTAGAGTTTAGTATAACGATTTCATCATGTTATCCTTAGCATTTAGTTTTACCGTTGGCTGCAATAAATGGAATACAAATATTAAAGTTTATATCTGAATCGGTAGTCGCAACAATTGTTCGCAGAGACAACATTTTAAGAGCCACGGCGTCATTATCGTGTCCTTTTCCATCTTAGGTCACTGTATTTGTTCCGCTTCACCAACGATTCAATGGACGTCCCTCACTACGGCGTCCTTTAGTCATAACAACGCATCGTTCTTGGTATGCGGTTTACATCCATTATGAGCAGGTGTTCTCCTCAGTTCGCTTTATATGTCTGCATATTCTGTCTGTAGTGGTTCGCCGTTTAACTCATTCCTTATGATTGCATTTCTTGTCATATCCTCTTTTGCTTATTTTTTAGTTCTTCTTTTTGAGGGATTTCATCTCCCATGTTCGGAATGTTTATTACTTTGACTTTGTTGATGACAACATTTCATTCCCGTTCAGCATTTTAGGGCAACAAGCTGACTTTAGTCTGAAGTCTAGCTTTATTTCTAGTATTTACTAGTACTTTCTAGTACTAGCTTTATTTCTAGCTTTTTTACTAGTATTCGACATAGCTTGATACTTATTAATTTTTTGGACAAAGTCCCAGTCATCCTCATACGTAACGTCACAGCATTATAGCGGAAATGAGAAACACGCTTCAGTGAGCTATTACTCCAGAGAGCAGCGACTCCCGCAAAATTATCATGGATAGCCGCGGAACTTTAGAGTTAAAAGGTGAAATTGTTAAAAGTTAAAGATTATCGTAGAAAATACGTATTTTGCAACATGTGAAGTGCAGATTGAAATTAATTTTTACAGTCGACATTTATATGTTGAGTTTATGGTTGTAGGGCTCTCGGATTAAATATAACAATATAAATTGAAGCTGATACGTAATGTTTATAAACGTAATAATTTTTTGATTACGTAATATAAATCAAATGGTACTAATGTTTTAGACAAATAGTGTTCCAAGGATCTATAAAGTTTGGGGATCATTACACCAGAGTGTAATTAGCTCGTTATCGGAAAAGTACGTTGTACGCGAAGACTCACTAGTAGAAGGCGAAGAGAACGTTATTTGTTTTGAAGAGAGCGGATGTTATGAGCTCAACGTATGTCGACAATTGAGACTGTACAAAGGTTGAGATAGGGTAAATTGTGAAAGACTGACAATAGTAGGTAGTTGTAAAATGAATAGAAAAATAAACGGACATGTCAGAAGTAAATACAGATGAAAAGATTAGCTGTTTCCTGGAAACAGCTATGGAAGTAATGAAAGCGGAAAAACTGTTTAATACATTGTAGGCCTAATCGTACAAGAAGAATGGAAATATAAATAGCAAGTAGAAAAAGTGTGCATCAAGTTGATTTCGCTATTCATGCAGCAGGAAACGAACAACTTGAAAGTCGCACGCCGGGCTCCGTGTCGCGTGCTGCGTGCCGACCGTGAACAGCGTACATTGTTTACGTTAATTAACAACATTAATTTCCTTTTCGAAAGGCAGACTTGTTGTTTTCGTTTCAATTGTTTTAAAACAAAAACAGTAATGCGATGAACATTAAAAAAACAAAAACAAAAAATCAGTGTGTATGAAATACGGTGCCAGTAGTTGGTTTATTTTGCGTGCACGCACATGCTAATTCTCCGACTGCGTAAGATTGTTCTTCGTCCGGTATGCATACCGATTAGAACGGTGTGGGAGTCGCGTTGCGTTACGAGTCATTGAACCGATACGGCGTCATTAAATATTTACCGTATAGCTTATAGACAGCGTTTGTGATTAGCTTTTCCTCTGTCGATTGTATCTGCAATTCACTGATATTATAGTGTCACATATTGGAATTTTTGTCTGTTTTGTATGCTCATTGTTTTCGCACGTAGGACCTAATATAAAAAGGTTTTCACGGGGGCTATATCATTACAATATCTTGTTCTGTCTTGTGGCGGTCTCAGACACCAGCGCCGTCTCTGTGCGTACCTATGTACTCCAAGCCTTTATCTATTTAGGCGACATCCCGCATTGCTTCAGCCTTCTCTTTCCTCTCATCGTTTCTCCTTTCACTGATCCTGTAGTATTGCTGGCGGAACCAGTGGACGACTAACCTCTCAAGGAAATGGTCAAAGAAGACATTGAATATTGTTTTGATCCTGGTGGGGAGTATAGCCTACTACAGAGCGTACAACGAGAGTGAATCTGAGAAAATTTTCCAATCTGACACGAAGTCACAAATAGGATTTGCAAAGTTTTAGCTCTGTTATTACTGTTGTACGTTTCCAAATTATGGAACCAAGATATGTTAAAGGGTTTCACGGTGGAGTTCGAGGTAGCACGTACAGAGTGCGTCACAAGATATATAACCCGTGTTAGAAGTTTTAAACAGTGCACTTCGTTTCAAAACAGCCTAGAAGTGTCGTTACGTATGAACGTCTTCGGACGGAACACCCAAACAAATCATAGGGGATTCCCACGTGGGAGACAGAAAGTGGGTCGTCCAGAAAGTTGTAGATCGGAACGGAACGGATCTCTTCCGGGAAGATAGATGCTAAAAAGAGAACACTTCGAGTTCTACGTGTGACGTGTGTAGAATTCCGCGTAAATTAGCAATTACGTGTTTATCATGAACCGTGAGATAACAGAACGAGCGTGTGGTGAAGTCGTGGCTTTCATAAGAGGTTCTTTAGCCAACGAGATACTGTTATGCTGTGCGTATGGACATCTGTGTAAAACGGGTTCAGAACTGAGAGCTGACACTGGCAACAGTGAGAAAATCAGTTTTCCTTTTACAGCGGATTTATATTATGGATAAACTGGTACAGTATCAGTTTGTGAGTACATTAAGAAGTGTATATGGATGTATGGCGAACCCTTTCCGTACATGTGTTGGGAAATGTCTGTTATCTTGAAATGTGTGTCGCATAGCAGTAAGACTGGTGTGTTCCCTTTGATTTTGTTTTTTCGCATAACTTCAAATTATTTAAAATGTTTTATTGTTTTAGTATTGTCTTTTGGGTTACGTCGTGTAGCGGAGCATCAATGACTTTAATAACAGTCAATCCGTTCCGCTTTGTTCGAAGTTAATGAAGTTTTGTTCGTTGGAATGCACAATAATGTGGTTCAGTCCTAGATATCCGAATAAAGGAGAAAGTGTACTGAACAAATGGTTTTCCTTTTACGTACGTTAAAACGTATACAGGGTTAACGTAGGTCAAACTCTTCGACGTTCTGAACTTATGACACGGTATGTGTTGAGTTGAAACAACATATCACAACTATCCTATCGTCGCTTAGTATGTGGCAGGAATGTGGAATTGAAGTGAGCGAATTCGGGTCAGAGCGGGATCTGGTATCCGTCGAGTCGATTCCGTAGCCTGGAAGTGCGCAGGAACCGTGTCCATGTTCTCTTTTGGCGTTACGTCATGAAGGTTTGATGTTAGCATTAGGTTTTATTGCCTCTTCGTTGTTTTTAAAATTCTCTTTTCATGGCGAACTCTGTCGCTTCCTCAAGTATAACCCAGCGATTTTTGTTCTTCTGTGTTCCGTTTGTTCTAGCTTTCAAGTTTTGTATGCAGGCTTTTGTAAATATTGGCGTTCTAACCAGCATTACGTTTACTGCCTTTGAACTTCTTTGGTCTTAAAATCAGTAACGGGTCCAGAATGGGCTGTCCACCTCAGAAGAAAATGAATAGGTTGCTAAAACCTGATCTGGCGTCAAGAGAGTGAATGCTCATGATAAGCGCATTAAAATAATATCAATAGACGGAGGATCAGACTAGATTAGAGGAATTAATGGTGACTCTCCCTATCAAGACTCCAAAACACCGAAAGTAAGAAACATGTTGAGGACACAGCGGATTAAGTCGAAGATAATAAAACAGAATATATTACTGCCAGGAATAGTGCAAGATGAGCGAAGATACAACGTGCAGCTTGCTTGTGCGCTGTGGAAGCTAAAACATGGAATAAATGTCGTGATGGTCTTACCTTACCATAATGGTAATCAGAATTGAATGTTTTTGTTCATATACATATGCAGTGCAGATCGTATGACAAACACGTTCATAATATAGTAAATACAAGCGAGCTTGGTGTATATTTATTAAATACACATGCATCTCCAGCTTAAAACGTCTAAAAGAGTAACGTCTTTTCAGAATCCAAGCTGTTGACGATAGTCCGGCCTGTTTACTGCCAAAGTGAAGTAATATGACCTAGGTTAACTCGTGTAGTGTTAAAGAGACGTAATCTGACCTTCCCTAAAACATTCCCTTTCTATTTTTAGACGGATGCGCCCACGAAACACTCGTATCATCTTTGACACGTTCACTACTTCTGTTTAGTTTTTTTAACAGTTCTTCAGAACACATTTATCAGGTCGAAAGGCGTTAGAAAACTGGTTTCATAAAACTCGTTTGAAGTGAGACCCATATAGGACCGCGGCCTTTTTCTGTGTTCTCGTCAGAAACGAGTTGACTTGGAGAGTGGCAGTAACCTTTGGTCACCCCAGCTTATCCTGCATGTATAATGCACTTGTGACATGCCCGTTCGTGCGGGTTAAGAGAGTCTTCATAGGAAGTTGAACATTTCCTATGTAGGCCTATAGTATTTTCTGCAGATTCATGTGGATTCGCATTTATTTTTGGCGCAGATATTTCTAAGAGGAAAGTTAATCCGTGTTATTTGTTTACTGTTTTAGAAAGATAGACTGAGGTCTACAGATCTACACACCTTCCATTTTCTCTGATATATTGAATTTATACACGGAATCTACTGCGTCCGTTAAAGAGCACTTTCAAGGTACCTTACGGGTTTCAGCCGTAATTCACGGAGAAAGAAATAGAACATGCGAGAAGTAAAGAATTTCTTCTTTAAAAGCACGAGGAACATAGAGCTCATTAGCGAACAGCATTTTTTCCTGTTAATAAACTAGGAACTCTTCTACACAAGATAGAGAGGAATCCTAAATATTGTATCAAAACATCTGTTACCTCCAAGTGTAATTGTTAAAAAAATGTTAATATCGACGGGGCTTAAAATGCAGGTGGTGATCATTTGGATTGCTTCAACAATGTTCATGGGAGCGTGTTGTCACCTCTTTAAAAAATTTTCATTTTGGTTGTTTATCGTGTAATTTTGTGGTACTCAAAATGTAAGAAAGTTTGATTTCAGTATTTTGTTTTACAAATTCTCGAAGTCCTTAGTTTGATATATTCTTTGTGTGGGAGAACGGGCGCCGACACGGTGTCCATCGTGTAACAGATGTGCGCTATGTGGAGAACTGTTATTGGTCCGGTGCATATTGTCTGGGGGACCCATGCTGAGCGCCAGTATTGTGGCGATGCGCACCGAGTTATTACCATGACACAGAGAACAAGACCTTGACTCTCAGCGGTGTTCCATATCGAGTAGTTATCTCCAACTCCGTCGGTTTTACTATGAATCACGCACACGTAACTGCATGCGTGCGCGTAGTTTTGTTAACGTTGTTCGTTAGGACCGTGTCGTGGTCGTGATACGCTTTGACGTAATACAATCGTCAACATGAAGAGATAAGGGGTGATAGCAATTCGTGAGGCTTGCTGTAAAGCCATCTATATCTAACTTTGGATTTCTGCTTAGCGTAAAGGTGCGCATAGAGTGGAGGCAGGTTTCCGGATTCCGACAACCGGTGCCGACCGGGACTGTGTGTCCTACAACACTATACCTGTGTTTAGACGAGAGCGCGTATAGTGGCAGCATGCACCGGTACACGTGCGCAGGTAGTCTGACTCGGACAGTTTACCAGATGAAATGTTCATTCTGGTTTCAGAAACCACGCTGAGTCGGAGCTTTCTGCACATGTTTATTCGTTTAAGTTATGTTTCTTATTTTTCTAATGGATACGGAAACACTGATATCAAGACTTTTAACGAAACCTGAAATTTGGGGCAAGAGACTCAAGGAATATTCCAACCGGGTCGTTGTAGATGCCTGTTGATAAGATATATATGAAAGGAAAGCGTATATATACCTGGGCGTTGCAGGTAAGCTTCTTCTTCTGATAGTTCGTATCCGTTTCGGATGTTGGATATCATACAGACTATTTTAAAATTCTGCACTGCTGCACGGAATAAGTCAGTTGTATTCATGCCAAACCAGGTCCCTAAAATTTTCAGCCATGAGATTCTCGGTCGCCCAACTCCTCTCTTTCCAAGTACTTCTCCGTGTAGTATGGACTGCAATAAGTAAAATCTCATGAGATGTCCCAGATACTGAAGCTTTCTTATCTTCACTTGTTAATAACTTCCCTATCTTTCTTCATCGCAGGTAAGCTGATAGAGATTAATTTCATGGACACCACTAGTGTTCTAGTTTTAAGATAAAGCTTCTGAAGCAGTGAGTAAACCACACAGCTTTTTCACTGCTTAACTCCATAACTCTGACTGAATCTGTACTGTTTCGGCACTGGTTATCGGAATCTTCCTGTACTTGCACCCTACGCGTACCCTAAGACAAGAGGCGGTGGTCAAGCGTACCCTAACATCGTATTGGTCAAGGGTCATTTAACGGGAAAGGGAATAACGAAGTCCGTTAGAAAGTGAAGTGGTTTCGTCATATTTGTAACAATAATTCGATCTGTAAGCGATTTATTGAATTTAAACAAATCGGCCTTCATTGTCTTCACTGTTCCCTCCTGACTAGCCTTAACTTTCAGGGAAATTATTCTCATTGTATATTTTTGAATTTTTATAATGTTCAGTTCGCACGAAGAATGTTATTGATTTGTAGACTTTATAACGGTTACAATCTTAGTAAAACATTTACTAAGCTGTGTTTCAGCACAGTCTGTAAAGAAATTCAGTTTCTGGTGGAAACCATGACTTAAGTTTGTTTTAATATTCCTTTCCTGTAGAAAGAAAAAGTGATAGATGTGTATGTGTATGTAAGAAAATGAGACAACTGTCCCGTTTGTTACTCATAAATGCTTGAGGTTTTATAAAGTTTATTGTACTGACTAGCATATAACCGTAAGTGTTTTTTGTAACCCATATATAATCTACGTTTGAACAGCATTTAGATTGAGATGTAAATAGAGTCACGACTAGCAAACAGAATCTATTTAGCTTTATTTTAGTAATTAACTGGAGGAAATGCTTTGCCAGCGGAAAGTGTTAGATAGTTTGTAAATATGTAACAAACACGTAGTTAATATTTAAAATAATGATTATTAATGCATACAGTGACATATAAAATTCTAAAACGTCGTAAATTAATGAGTTTTCGCGCTCGCATTTGCGTTTGTAGTGACTGATTTATGTTTTGTAATGTGGTAGACCTCCAGCAGTCGCAAACCGTATGCATACATAGACGTCGTATAAAATATAATGAACTACTCTCATTGAATAAACGGGAATTATGGGCGATGGCGGAGTTTGAATTATGTCTCTTGGAACTAAATGTCCAATCTGTAGATATTTTTTTATTAAAATAACGATTCTTATACGTGGAAAAAATATAACAGATTCAACTTTTAAAACGATCAAGGTCGTAGTAAATTGTTATGATTATTTATTGTTATTTGTAGAATACTGTATAAAGATTATTGATATTATTGAACGTGCGGGGATGCCGTTCTTTCGAGCGGAAGAAAGGTAGTAGACCCTGTTGATTGGTTACAAAATAGTGGCATTCCGGACGAATTGATAACCTTTAACGTAAGACAAATTAAAGAATATTAGAAGCTGGGTTGAACATGAAGATCTAACGAGGAGTGGTGTGTTACTTAAAAAACTGACTGGATGTCTCGTATTTATTTACATACACTCGAAGACGCTCGTGATATTGGTTTAAACTATAGCGACCAAAACTGACTGGATATCTCGTATTTATTTAAATACATTTGAAGATGCTCGGGAATATGGTATTGGTTTAAACTATAGCGACCAAAACTGACTGGATATCTCGTATTTATTTACATACACTCGAAGACGCTCGTGGTATTGGTTTAAACTATAGCGACCAAAACTGACTGGATATCTCGTATTTATTTACATACACTTGAAGATGCTCGGGAATATGGTATTGGTTTAAACTATAGCGACCAAAACTGACTGGATATCTCGTATTTATTTACATACACTCGAAGACGCTCGTGGTATTCGTTTAAACTATAGCGACCAAAACTGACTGGATATCTCGTATTTATTTACATACACTTGAAGATGCTCGGGAATATGGTATTGGTTTAAACTATAGCGACCAAATTTTCTCGTAAAGTAGGAATTTTTTTACAAAAAAAAGTTGGTTTGACCATAGTTTATTTTTTAACATGATAATGTTTTTAGGCTGGGGGTCATTCCACAAAAATGTAACGTCATCGAAAAATGTAACGCTTCCACACTTTCGATTCCCCACAGTCTAGAAATTTGACAGAAATAATCGCTGCTGACATTGAGTTTAGCAAACGTTTTAGTGAGAATAAATTTGGTTTTACATGCTCTGTTTGTGATCGTCTGTGGTTTGGAAATGATTTACGTAATCCACCAAACGTAATCCACATTATACGTTTCAAAAGCCTAAAAACATTATCATGCAATGTTTAGGTTTCGTCGAAATTCTTTGTATTTTTAATGGAAATATCCATTATCAAGTTTCACTGAGTTTTGAAACAAGTCTATATTTCCGGTGAATATGGGACAGCACCTTTCTTATATTTTCAACTGAAGTGACATGGACATGTATTTTAATAAAAAATGTCTTTCTGTAGTAGAGAGTTTTCAATTGTAATTTCTTAGCAACTGGTGTAGTCTTATAGAGAATTTGTCCTTAAAACTATTTTATTGTGAAAGCTGTCTTTATACATAGGCTTAAGAGTAATCGTACTATACATTTTCCGTCTATTTCGATAGAACATAGTAGATCTTGAATACTTACATAAGTAAGCAGTAGCACCCGGAAAACGTATTCGTATTTCGGCTTTATAAACACATTACAGAATCCAGTCACATTTCTTACCATATTCGAACAGTCGTTTTTGAAATTCTCAGAAGCACTCCCTTTTACGAATGTATCGTATGTATAGATCGGTGCCTATAGATGAAAACACCGACAAGAAATTTATTACTGCAAGATGTCATCAGTAGGTGCTGTCTCGCTAACAAGATTTTAAATAAGGTTAGTGGCATACCGCTTACATTATGTATTTTCTTTTTAAACATAGCACCATACTTTTTTTATCGTATATGAGCCACTGTGGACTACGTTAGGTTCAGCTAGTTCCTCCCTTCTCCTCCTCTCCCATATCTCCTTCATTCTTGATCGATGTCTCTCCCTCCTTTCGTCAGTCCAGATTGGGGGGCACCTGTCCTCTTCTTGTAGATTTTCTAAAAACCTTGGACATTTTTTAATTTATATTTGAGTGGTAGCATTCTTCAGTGTCTTCTTGATTAATCTGAAGTTAGTCTGTGTCTTTTCCTGTTTCTTTGAACCACGTATACCACGTTCATTTTGAGCTTTCTGAAATAGTTAAAAAGTTTCCCCGTTAGTCTGTCAGGATTATTTCTTTAAATATGTCCGTAGAAAGTAACTCTTCTTTTTCTTATTACGTCTGTGATTTTCTCAACATGTGTGTACAGCTCATTATTGTGGCGTCTTCTGTACTGGTCTCCATCTTTTATTGGTCCCAAGATTTTTCTTAATATTTTCCTTTCCGTGAGTTCCAGTTCTTCCATCACCATTTTCTTGTTCAGAGTCAGACACTCAGTTACATAAAAAGGGTGAATTACTGTTGAGTAATGCCTAAGTTTGGCATTAATTAATCATTGTATGCATTAATATCTTCTGAACATAAATTCCGTTTAATCTATACTTTTCATTAACTTCTTTTGTTTTTCTTCATTTGTGTCATGAAAAGTCAGCCTGTCCCGCGCCTGTTCCTGCTTTGTCTGCACTGTGGAAGAAAACTGAAGGCAACTCGGGAGAAAATCGTAGCGTCTGAAATGTCTTGCATGCCCTTTCATTTTCTCAGTTTTTGTATTCGTGTCGCAATTTTCTGTAGTGATGGAAGCTGGCATGAAAGACTTCAACAAGAACTGTTTGAGTTTCAGAGACAAGTTTTATTATTTTTTTTTTTATCTTTGGAAGTCTGCTTTTCACAACGGATCGGAAGGTATTAAACCGTTCATAATATAATTGCACGCGTTCATCGCTTGCTTGTCAGTTTGCATTGGCGTCGACAGTTATTTTCATTAATTAACGAAGTGAAATCTGTTGACGAAAGAAACGGGTCGACGGACTCTCATCGTCGATCTTCATCGTTGAAAGTTGCTTGTGACAAGAATTTAATCTTGCGATGTGTACAGGATTTACCGTGGTGTTATCTTGCCAACAAACTTAATGTTTAATCCCTAAACATTGTGCATTTTCTTGTTACTTATATAGCTCATAACGAAATTGATTTTTATATATTTTTAACTTATTTTTAAAGTAATAAATTATGTTGCTTACTTTATAGATAAGTAATGTAGGCTCCATTAGTGCGACAGAAAAATTATATTCAATTATTTGTTCTGCGTAACACTTTGCAAATTGAAGAGAACTGTTTTGTATGGATCCGGGCCTCCTTCGCCGTCACTTATAAATATGACGAACAGTCTCCTTGAAACAGAATTGAAGTTTTTGTTTGAATTAGGTCTACTCACAATACTTTTTTAAAAATACTTCTGTTGAGACAGTTTTATTAATTTTCCTGTCTGCAATATTCACAGCCCTTTATTCAATTTTCTATGTGAAACGTCGGTGAGCATTTCCTAGCAATCGTGGCGTATCTACTGACCTTGGAGGGGGTCCGTTCGAGTTGGCTTCATACAAAAGAAAAAAACCAAGTTAAGATTAATCAGCATTACTATCTTTAAAGTGGTTGAAAAACGTGTGTGATAACATCCTGAAATCAATCCCATTGAGGAAAGCGGTAATAACACAACAAAAATACGCATCATGGAAACATTGTTTAGAAGATTCATGTTGACTGAATTGATTTCCCTATATTTCACATTACAAACGTATTCACAAATGCTGTGTAATAAACCTGATTGTATGTTTAAAAAAGGAGTTACTACTATATTAGCGTACACGGCTGAAAAAATAATAACATAGCCTAAGAATTAATAGATTAAGAATATTCGTCTACTTTTTTCCACCCTCTGGAAGGGGGCTCCGCAGAAACACCAGCTTTGATATGGTCTGATTGCAGTGTTCGGGACGTGCCCGATGATTACAAGATGAAAACAATGCTGGTATTTCTTAGTGCTAGAACACGCCAACGCGATTATTCGCTAGATGGCGCCGAAATTTTTATGATACAATTTTCATTGCTTTTGTAACATTGGCTCTGGTCTCGCTCGCAGACCGCTGGTCTACAGCAGATGCTGCCCGTTTCGGACACAGCAGGCAGACGTCCTGTGGCCTCGCTCTCCACGAGGCAGAGACCCTCCGTGCCTGTAGCAAAGGTAGACAGTGCCAAGCAGCGTGCTAGAGACATGTTTGGGGGTGGCAGTTTCCTTAGGAGAGAGTGGTATGCTGAGAAGAATGGAAACTTCTCGGGGCTGACTTTTCGGGGGATCATCAACAATCGGCGGAGGGCGTTTGACCCTGACTGGGGGGGTGGTGGTTCAGACTTACTGACGGTTCGTAGGTAAGGGAAGGAAGGGGTCGCTGCAGAAGGGAAGAGACTTTCGGCTAGCGGAAGGACAAGAATATGATCTCGAAGACTCCAAGCGTTACGTGATTCATGACAAACCATGGAGATAAGGAACGGAGGATTTTAGACTGGAACTGTTCCAACTTTCACTTGTTGGAAGTCTACAAGAGCGACCACCAAGCGAGTGCAGCGTAGGTCAGCAATGACCGAAGAAACACTGAGAAGAATATACAGCGAATTCGGTATAGAGAACTGGATACAGCGAAGATATCGAGGAGCGTATTTGAAGCGCTTGCACAAAATAGAGAAAGGTGAAGGAGTTCTGTAGAAGGCCTGTCCTCCGCGAACAGGCTAAAATGCCTGTTAATAATGTTTATGAATCAATTAGGATTGTAGACACTTGGATTGCGTGCGAACGGTTAGATTCTCATTAAGGGACTGACGTAAAAAAAGCGTACACATTTTTTTTGTATGCGTAACGTCATACGCGAAACATAAAGCCGGGTGCAGGTGCGAAATGTCGTTTGCAAGGTTATGTCAAGTGTACCCAAGGTTGGGAATGCGTATTCCGTTAATTTCTCGTTCACAGTTAATCTTTTATTTTTATTTTTTTTTTAATTTTTGTACAGTGTGCGCGTTCTGTATTTATTGTATTTATTTGTTGTCGTTCTTTTAGCTGTGCTCATTGTCAGATTTTAATTACATACCGCTCTCCACTGAACGAGATTTATTTACGCTATACATAAGGAAGTCAATTTATGTACTATGCGATAACGTTTGCTGATAGTGTCACGTAGGAATCGAGTTTTTTTTAATGTGTCAGTAAAATTTAATACGAGATAAATGATTGGTATTCTATTTACGTATTTGTTTGTCAAGCGAAATAATGTAATTACTTGAGTTTAATTATAAATGTTGTGTACAATTTGACCATGTTACATAACGTTAGAGCGATTGTACGTACATTTAAATTGCTGCAATACTTTTTTTAAATACTGATCTACAGATATGGGTCAGTTTGAAAATATTTTAAACAGTTTGCGATAATATATTATTTACTTATTTTAAATAGAATGATAGATTGATTGAACGTGAGTAGAGTTTGAATTTTTGGTGTTATATTTATTAGGAAAACTTATACACTTACTTGTTTTTTACAATTATGCTATCGGTAGTTGATAAAAACGTTGGTTTGTGTACATACGTAGGCATTTCCTGGTCGCCAGTCATATGGTAGGGTAAATTTTCATATTTACTGCAGAATGTATATTTAATTATTGTTGTTTTTTTTTTTTTTTTGAAATTATAACGTAGAACACATAAAGTGTGGTAAGTGAAACGTGCATACATTAATTCGACACGTTTACGATTGAATGCGAAGATAGAGATGAAAAAGTGAATAGTTATGAAAACGAATAAACTTCCATAAATAATACGTTGTGTATAAGGAAATGAAATTAAGTAATGTTTTGTAAGATATACGGTATAGTAGACCGCCTGTCTACTCCGGTTGGTTTGGCGCCTGTCTACTTAATCTAGAGGTGTCGGTTCTATTCGATTTCTGCGTGGGAGGGGTACCATAAAATCAAGGTCCGTTTTTCAGTCCCGAGGTCCGTTTTTCAGCCTGTGGAAGTGGGCACCTGAGACAACATCCCAGGGTAAAATGGGCAGCTGAACCGTAATGCTGTCACATAAGGGAGCCCAACTTTCAGACAACTTATTTTAGGCGTAAAATAGAGCCATTATTATATTTTATAAGTTATAAAGTAGAAATACTAAAAAGCTTTAAAGGAAAGATTGTACGACGTGTTTATGGCCCGATTAAAGAAGATGATGAATGGAGAATAAGAAATAACCAGAAGATAGATGAGATATTGAAGCGTATAGATGGATGAGCGGATGGATGATCAGGGTGCGCTAAAGAAAATCCTGAGATCGCAAGTCTGTAAAAGAAGAAAGAAGGGCTGACCTAGGATAAGGTGGTTGATGATGTGCTGGAAGATCTAAGTAGGGAGGAAGTGAAGAGTTACGCTGAGGAGACATTGGAGAAAATTGATGTTGGAAGCCAGGGTTTACATTGGACTGTAGTGCTAAAGAAGAAGTTATAAAGTACAGTTTTAGTATCAGAAATGGAAAATGAGACTTACATAGACTGACGGAATTGACTGGCTAAATACTAAATTCAAAATTTAGTTATATATTATAAAGAAATTATAAAAGTAATATATATATATTATAATGTAATATAAAGAATAAATAATATTATAAAAATTATAAAGAAATATATACTGTATTTTATACGCGTAAATAGATACAAAATATATTTGTTTAAATGTATAGAGGCATACGCATATATGCTTGAAATCTCTGCAGTACTCATGTTTGTTTAACATAGGTTTAGAATAATAGAGATGTATCAGATATATTAGGATTCTGAAATTTTTGCGCTAAAATCTTCAGAAACTCAAGGCGTAAACTTAGGCTATATAAACGATTTTTGTCTTTTAACTTAAAAGTTGTTAAAGTTTCATAACAAGATAGAGTAATACAGAGACCTTTGCCAGCTGATCAAATATATTACGCTGGCGTGACCTACTGCGGGAAGGGAAATAGGTTCGCATTGGGGTGCAGGGATATGGTACCACCTCGGGAATGAGAATTCCTGTCGCGCGGGCTAGAACAGGGCCGGTTTCCATTCGAAACGTTAAAACCAACGAGAAGAATTCCTGCGTAGTAAACTCTCGGAGCCGACGTCAGCTTATTGATGCAATATAATTGTAAGGGAGTCTGTATATGGGAATGTCTTCATATAAACAGAGGGTTCGTTCTGAGAGGTCGACTTGTTCCAATCGAGGACGGCACTTAAAGAAGTGCTGGCGTAGCACATCGCCAGGAATCGTTATTAATGCAGCTATACGTATTTTGTAGAATTTGAAGTTGTCTGATACTGTCTTCCTTGTATTTTTATACAGTTTTTTTTTTGTATTTTAATTTATATGTAGTCAAGCTCATGTTAGTGTCTGGTGAGTAGCCGGAACTGGTATTGGGTCACAAATCAAATGCAGACGCCATGAAATTCTTGCTTGCTGTCTGCGTTGATCTCGCTTGCACGCTGTAGAAATGGGCAAAATAAGTACGTTATTTTTTAACTTTGTTTCCCAACAAACATATTTATCACTGTTGTTTACTGTTTTCAAATTTCAGCACGCGCCGGACACACCCACTGGTCGTGGCTATTCGCTTCGCATCTGCGTCTTCCAAAATGTTCAAATAAAAAATCTTCGACTCGCCGTATTTTAGTTTGCATTCCTGTTGTGTATTCAGTCGGCCGTAAGGTTGGCAGAAGGTTTTTTTATTGGGTATGAGTACCTCGTCAGTACACAAAAAAAGTGGTTTCGTTGAAATGTTGGAACAACGTAAGCGATATGAACAGCGAATTCGAAGATGCGGGATTGTAGTTGCTCTGGCGATGTGTCGGGGGTGACAGAACACTTCCGATCGTAACAACTTATTTTATATTTCAGTAATCCTGTTGAGTCTCACTTATTTGATTGAATATGGGATCATTTTTACCAAAAAAGATAATCAATTATAAGCCCCTTGGAGAATGAGATAGAGGCAGACCAAGAAAACGGTGGCTGTGAAGACGGAATGGGCTGCAAGCCTAATATTTGAAGTGAAGAAGAAGAAGAGTCTTTTGTAGGTTTTTCTTTTTCATGGGATTGTGGATTCGTTCTAAAGTCTTAATTTTTTTTTCGGGGTAAGGCGACAGTTGTAATTGTTTCCAAAGACGTCAGTGTCTGATTCTGTCGCGTGTTATCGTTATAACCACGGCACTTTAACATTTTAATTTCGCAGGTCGCGTCATTCGTTTTATTTCCAAGACACTGACGTATATACGAGGTCGATCAAATATAAACAAAGACTTTTTGAGAAGATTTTTTTATTGGATTAATAAATGTGAAAATAAAAAAAACTATTTTTCTACATAGCTTCCCCCATTATACACATTTGTTCCATCGCATTGGTAGTTTTTTAATACATTCTTCATAAAAATGTGTTGGACGTGGCCGTAGGCCATTTTGCAAGAAGTCTTGCAGCTGTTTGTCACTGGAGAAGAACCTTCCAGAAGAAGTTGCAGCATTTGTACACTTGAACCTTCGAAAGTGTGTAATTGCCGAATTGTGCACGCAGTGTGTGCAAAATGTCCGCTGGTTGAACACCTTTGCATACTATATACTTAACAACTTTACACGCTGCGCAACGAACAGATGCACCTCGTGTTCACTTATCGTGGCATCAGTTAAACAGAAAACTAGAAACAAGCGGGTATCAATGTGCGCGTCTAGGCAGTATGCCTACTACTCACTGTTCACTGTTGCCATTATTAACGAATCCGAAGTATCTCTTAACGATTTAAAAAGTGTCGTTTCTATGTTATTTACCCTCGTATTGTTGATGGTAAGTAAGTACGAGACGTAGGAAACCGTACTTTTGTTTTGGTATTTAGTTTTTTGTCGTTAGCAGTGCGTTGTATAAAAGTACACCTGCACTACATTCTACTTATTCATTGTGTTTCTTGTGTCTTCAATTATTTTCCGATATTTCCCAGTTATCATCCCTAGACATTCCGAACTCGCTACATGAAGAGTGGAGGTACACACGATTTTTGTTCCACCGAGAATGGTGGAGGAGAACTGTACAGTACATAAGAGGAGTGTGTTTAACTCTACGCCTTAGCTGACTATTTTTACCCTCAATTACCACCGTAAAGTATTAATTTTTACGGGCAGAGTTTGTTTCGCGATTAAAAAAAATTGTTTTTATGGTGCTGCCGGGAATCGAACCCACGGCTTCTATCTTGTTAGCCGAACGCCTTCTACCTTGTTAGAAAGTGAAGGTAAAATGTAATTAATATGTAAAATGCACGATGTATTCGACGCACGAAGAAATGATGTATTTTATTTAAAACTCTAAGAGTAAGTTCACGGCTCCATTATGCAGTACAAATATTGTTACAGTAAAATACATTGTTTCAATGTATAAACAGCCGTGCACTTAGCCAACAGCCCGGTATTACGGATCGTGTTTATTTGTTTAACGTTTATATGTGCAACGCCTGCTGTTTGTCAGCTTTTAAAGTATACAGACTTGAAAACGTAGATAGAGAAAGAGACGGACAGACTGACAGACAGGTATTTACAACGCCCTTGGTAGTAATATTTATACGGTGGGAGCAGCAGCAAAACAACAGAAGCGAATACGAAGAAGAGGAAGAAGAATAAAAAAAAGAATCGTGAATATTGAAAAGCCGTGCACGCGCTGAGGCATAGCCGCGGGTTCGATTTCGCATTGAGATTTCGCGATTCGTCTGACAGTAACTGACGTTTTAATTTATAATAATGATGTATACGGTGTGGGTAATTGGCATTTTGACTGAAGGAAGACAGCCTGGCCGGACGGTGGTGCGGCCTTGCCCAGAGGTTGCGGCTGTACCGCGTCTTGCTAATCCGTTGTTTCTGCACGCTTTGAGTATTAATTAAATTTCACGGTCATTTGATTAGGTGCGCGTGTGTGTTTATTTTTAGCACGCCCCAAATACATTCGGGTAGTTTTCGACTGACATAATGAAGACAGTGTAAACAGTGACTGGAATTCATTTTTTTAGGCCTAGTTTTCGTGGACGAAACCGTCCTCCATTTCCGTCTAGGCGCCTTCCAATTAAATTTTGTATATTTTTTTAAACATTGTTGTAAAATAAAAAGAAAGTGTTCCATCGTGTAGCTAATCAGACTTGATGTTGACTACACCAGTCATCAGTGTAGGACTTTATATATGGAAGCGTGCCTGTTGTATAGGCAGGGACGTGTGTCTAAATTTGAGTGTCTCTCGTCTTTCAGGTATGTATGCATATTGTATCTGTTTCTCGGTTTGGGACATCATTTGCTTTATTAGACATGGGCGTATGGTTCTGGTCACGACCCGTCGATTCCCGGGTAACAGCATAATTTTTTCCCCATTTATTAGTTCACAGTCTGCCAAGTTGTAATTTTGGTAGTCAATATTCTCTGTGTCACCGAATAATGACTTGTGGCGTATTGACTAATGCAATAGCCCATTAACTACTTACCTTGGAGTAGCTAGAATTTTGTGACTTGCCAAGTATACACAAATCATGAATTTAGTAAGTGAGAGGGCTTAAACCTCTTTTAAGTCTACGCACTTCATTATGATATTCAACACTTCACTAACTACGCGTTAGGGCATATATTGCCAACCAATTAGTGATATGGTTTAACACACATGACTTGACTCTTTTTCTGTAAACTTTTTACTTGATTTATAATCAGTTTCGAACCTTTCATTTCTATTTAATTTTAATGTAGACTTATACTAACAGCAAGAAAAGTGCATTATAATGTTTAACGATAATCTGAAGTATTACAAGAGGCCCCAGCCCATAAATTAATGCAAACAGAAGAAATTATTTTTAGAAAAGAGCAGATTTAAAACCCACAGCGAATGGTTTTAACGGTAAAAATTAATAACATTCTTGTGAGCCTAATGTAATATGTTTTTTATTTACAAATTTATGAAACTAAAAGTTATATTCTCCTTTTTCTTAATTTCATTTATGTAAAAATAAAATAATCGACTGTAAACGTGTGTCAGTTTTCATCTGGCCGTAGGTGAAAACGAGTATCCAGAGTATCGTCTGGAATAACAGCAGAACTTAGAGACTGATCGTGTGACGTTCGGCTCACTCTGCGAGTCAACCCTGCCTCTCCAAAAGGTACAGTTGATTGATTGTACCACCTATTGAGATCTTACTTGGTCTTGTATCACTTATTGGGACGTATGTTGTTAGTTCTAGTAGCTTGTACTGTCGGCCTGCCGAATGTTAATTGTGGTCGATGTACTGTACAAACATCCATTTCTAAAAAAACTGCAAATAATCATACACCACTGTGAATTTCTAGTAATAGTCAACTTGCAACAAATTCGTACCGTTCTAAAAATAAAATGGTTTACCTAGGTCTACTATTTTTGTTGGCGTAAAATCTATTGTATAGTGAAAGTTATAGTAGCGTAACTATTAAATAACCCTTATTCTAAATGTGTGGTTTAAAGAGTTTTAAGTTTAGAAAATGGATTGAAATATTTGGTTCATGCTTATGGTAGTTTTTTAGGAGCAGCGCCGTCATTCGACGTTTCGAAAATCTACAGCCTTCGTTTTCAGGTCACACGTAGATCGAGTTCATACAGTTGTTTATGTGTTATTATCGTATCTGCACAGGTGTGTGCCGCGCTATCTCGATTTCTCGTCCTTATAATTCGTTTTTAACACGGTTGTAATAAATATCGGGTTGTTTGGCTGAGAGTGTTTGCGCCAAGCTGTATGATATCGCCGCGCCAGTCGATCCAGAAAACCTGTTTATTGCGGCTTCGTTCACTTTCGTTGTCACCGCCGTACGATAACAGTCGTTTCGGCGCAGCGGTTTTGAATATCGGTAGGCTCTCACATACGCTACACAGTTCACAGTCCGTACAGAGTGATTGCGCCACAAGATTATTATTCGGATCAAGCAAAACGATAATACATGCTGATACGAGGATTGCATGAAACACGATCTTAGGACAGTACTGATCACCAGAGCAAACGGTACTTACGCTAATTTTTGTTTGACTCCTGTATGAAACACCGTACTATTGACGTATTTCTCCTAGTGATGCAATTTACTAATATGGACTGTAGGCCTACAGAACCAGTGGTGCTCATCTCCCCTAAGGCCAATGGCGCAATCCCACCGAAATTCTCAGTATACCCCTCTACGTTTCACGTGCAGGCTTAAATGCAATACATTAGAACTCTTGTAAATCTCCCCAAAACTTAAAATATTTATTTCGTTTCACTTGAAAGTTACGTTTCTTTTTTTTTTAAATCAGAATCAATAAATCGTACTAAATAGTAAGAGTTCTGTAAAACAATTCACTGCAACTTGAAAAATTTGAAATTCCTTGATGACTTTGTTTCAGCTGTCGGTGCCAAAATTTTATTTTGCTTTTACAATCTTTAATATTTTATTATAAAAACAACGACTTGATTTTTTTAAAAATATTGTAAAAAAGTTTCTATAAAATACTATTTAAAAGGTTTAATGAAATGGGAAAAACTAAAAAGTAACATGTATTTCATTAAATTAAATTGTTAGATTAAATTTTATTTTTACTTATGATAATGTAAAACTGAATAAGATTGCTGGAAACGAATAAAATTGCGCTAATTGAAACAAGTTCTCCGACTTAGTGTTTAAACGTAGAACAAACCCTACCTATTTTACTTTATCAACTAAGAATTGTGGTGAAGGGACTTAAAATATAAAAGTACTCCGGAAATGACAAATTTATTTATAATGATGTCACTTGAAGGTGTCACTTTCACACGAAAGAATAAGAAAAAGTGGAGAGCCATCCGTCCCCCATGCTGCTTCTCAAATCGGTAACCTTGACTACAGTCTGCCTAGCGGAAATGTGAATGTGAATTATAGACCTAAAGTTAGATAAATACATTTTTAATTTTGCCTAAAAATTAAAGCAAATTTCATTCCCATCTTTATCTTCGTGTGACTCATCATCTCCCGCGGCTGTTACTTCCGATGTTGGAGAGACTGAATCGTAAATAAATGTCTTGTGCTTTGAGTTACCTGCAACAAGAAAGCTTTGGTCTATTGGCATCCAGCCTTCGTTCCCTTCTTTTGTCAACTCTTTGCATTGCGTATTTTTTCTGGCAGTTGTACTGTTACAGGTTGCTCTAAACAAATTTTATAAACAAATTCATCGCGTTTATTTTACAAAACATGATTTCTCTTTTCTTCATTTCATTGCGCCATCCATCAGTAGCTACAATATAAAGAGCAATTGGTTTGATTTTTGACACACCAGTGGACAATCGACGTTTAAAGTGGATCGTAACTTTTTATTGAACATTTAATTTCAAAGCGGATTCCACGTGAGGGGCCTGTCCGTCACATTTCGTTTAGCTCTCAAGATTATTTGATATCGATAAGAAAGTATTTATTTATTCTTTAAAAGTTTACATAGACGTAATAATGTTTTTAACCTAGTCTGTCGTTGACACATTTTGATAATTTACTGTGCCGTTCTAAAATAGCCAGTTTTTCAATGGACGTAAATCGTGTCGTTTCTTTTTAAATGCCGATATTTGTATTTAAAACTACACTTTAAACTAATGTTAAATTAAAAAATACCGATTACAAACGAAACACTTGCCTATAACGAACTGAATAGTTTATACAGTAAACGAATCATGCATGTAAGGCCTATACTGAATAAATAGATCACAAGACAAGACTCAAAAGTACGAATGAGACTAACATAATTTAGTTGTTGGCATTCGCAGTGCTGTACTCCTACAGTTAGCAAGCACACGCTCCGTAGATCATTCATTAATCTTAAAAGCTGTAGTAAATATTTGTTTGATAAATATAGTTGATGTATGTTTACCGAATCCATTACATATACAGTATTATATATTTATAGATTAAATTAAAGGGTGTATGAGTGGTAACAGTATTCGAAGGAGCGATTACGGGTTTCAGAAGTGCAGCGTTAGACAAGGAAACCGATGGCGTAACGGCGCGTTGCCGTCAATGACGATACGTTTAAAACGCTTAATGAGCTGTGAAATGTCGGTGTTTTGGGAAATAAATTAAAAAGAAAGACATTAAAGAAGCCTTGAAACTGTTTTACACGTATATTTTAGGAAACTGATCACATAATGTAATCATGTCTAGTCGTGAACAATTTACTGTTATGAAAATAATATTTTTTTGAATAAAGTGAATTACATTTTTGATTACATTTCGATGTATTTCTTAGTATCTCTTCTTCTTTAGTTAGCAATCAGCAGATTGGTTTGTAACAGTTCTCTACACCCATCTTCTTTCTGTTTCATCTCATATGAATTACAACTTACATCACCAATAATCTGTTTCATATACT
This sequence comes from Magicicada septendecula, assembly GCA_034769895.1. Lineage (NCBI taxonomy): Eukaryota > Metazoa > Arthropoda > Insecta > Hemiptera > Cicadidae > Magicicada > Magicicada septendecula. The sequence goes on along the minus strand of CM068374.1, from coordinate 290,793,362 downwards.
GGAGTATATGAGTCTTCCTCTTCCTCTTTTCCTTTCATTGTAAACTTCTACTATTGTTTTTATCAAAATCTCGTGACGCATAATGTGGCCAATAAGATCAGCCCTTTGCTTCACAATATTTTGCCCAAAACGTATTTTTTCTCCAACTCTAGTCAGAATGTCAGCATTACTAACCTTTTCGGTCCGTCTTACTTTTAGTAAATTTCTATAATACAACATTTCCAGTGCTTCAAGTCTTGCTTCAACTCTTTAGGAACCTCTTTCTTGTTTCGAGGGCTACTTCTTTAGAAGTCAATAACTTTCTGCCCATACGATCCCTTACTGTTTCCGTCTTCTGTGATTTTACTTCCTCTCTAATTTCCTCTTTATCTCTAAGTAGATGAACTCTATAACTTCCTCTATCTTTTTTCTCTTCAGCGATGTATTCATACTGGATTGTCCGTGTTTACTACAGACCATCACTTTAGTTTTAATTTTTTCTTAAATCGCACTCTTTGCTCAAAATCTCATCCATTATATGTAACTGTTCACTTAACTCCTGTTCACCATTTGTTTGCTCATTTATTTTTTGAAGAGTGTCCTGTGTATATAAACTAAACAATGCAGGAGAGTGGTTGCAACCGAATTTTTGGTTCCTCTTGTGTTTTTCCGAAGTTTATCAGCTTGTTTTCCGAAGTATGTCTCATTTTTATAAAGCCGCCAAATTATTTGTCTGTCCCGAAAATCTACCTCATTGTTATCTTAGTATATTAATTACAATAAAAAAAGGCAAGAGTTGCGCAAAAACTGACATACCATTTTGTTTATGGGCTACTTTAAGTGGTGTAGTGGAAATACAAAACTGTTTTACTTTAATGTGAGCTAAATATCATGTGTAGTGATTATCTGAAATTAAAACTTTTTATTATAACCGTTCACGTCCAAGAAATAAGTTTTTGTAAAAATGAACGAAAGGCACCAAACCGACATACTTCTTTTGATTAAAATAAAAAACGATAGAGCGGAATTCAATGTAATGTCAAGGTTTTTAAAGATTTTATTGGCAGAGCTTATAGTATATTTTTGTATAAAAGTGAATGTAAAACACTTCTATAAGTTTGTAAATCGTATTATCAAGAAAAGAAAAGCATATCGTCACTCATAGAAATCACAGATGTAAACATCGTTATCGGCGCATGCACCTAACTTGTTGGCCTAGTGTTTATGCGTAACACATTTACCTAAAACAGAATGTTACAGAACCATTCTAAGTACAGTATTAGCATGGAACATTACGAGCAATAAGTGTTGTCTAACAAGTTTTTTAAATACCAAGATATGTCACCTAACCTAACCTAACCTAACAACGTCAACCACAGAATCAAAATATGTTGGGTTTGTGAAACTCCACAACACGTGTAGGCCCTACTTAGGCGCAATATAAGAAACACCCGTCAATATAAAAACAAAACAAATACATATTGCATATGTTTACATTACTTAGAATAAGTTTATATAATCGAGAAAAATTACTCACAGATTCATTAAATATAACAAGCACTGAGTGGAAAGTGTGTGAAGTTCTCAAATTTATGAAATCAACTAAACACATATTGCATCAACCGCACGTCACAAAATTCTATTGTCTGCACCGAATTATGCGATTGGCCGAATTATACGCTTCGTCGACATGGCAGCACCGAACAAAGGTTTTGGAGGATTTTATGTCGGTTTTGGCGCACTTTTACTACGTTAATTTTGTAATGTACTTTTGTGTGTTTGGTATGTACGGACGCATCTAGTCGACGAAACGTCGCTTAGGCCTTTATTACACTACGCAACTTATTGCATGCAACTGATTTCTCAAGGCTGAGTGAAACTAGTTTCAGAGTAGTAAAAACAGGCTGCAACTGCCCAGCAATCGGTTGCAGAGTAAGTCTGTCCTGTATATTACTATTATAAAGACGTAAAGTTTGTTTCGTTGTCAGGGGTAACTTCAGAAACTACTGATCCGATAAAAAAAATTTTGAAGAATGATTTTGAAGAACGGGACCTTAAAACGGTCCCATGTCATGATATTTATTTGCTAATTTGTATGCAGTGAAATTTTCGGCATGCGACAAACTTTCGTTCTGTAAAAAATATCTTTATAATGTCAGCAAGTGAAATTTAGAGAAAATTCTAAATTTTATTTTGGTTTATGTTTTAATAAAATCTTCTTTTTCGTTTTCGAGATATTGGCGGTTTTGTAATAAATTGTATATGTTGTTTCGGTCTCATGAAATTTGTTCATTATCTGCAGAATGCGCAAACAGCCAATTTGCATGCAATTGGTTGCATAGTGCAATTGAATCAATACCCCACATTAACTCGTGAAACTGACAGTTGCACGAGCAGTTGCATGGCTTGCAGCTGTCTTGCAACCGATTGTCTTGTCTCTTTTAACCAATGCCCCACAACGTTTTCTGCAATCAGTTGCCTAGTGTAATAGAGGCCTTAAATTTAAAAACATAAGTTTATACCTATTCATGTACGCAAGACTTTAACAACGTCGTCCAAGGATACGATGCAGACAATGGGTGTCGATAACGGATGTAACGGACTGATTGTGGATAGTCCGTTGTTTCGTACAGACGGGGTTAACTGTATTTGGTGTTTGTTTTCGCTGTATTCGTAGCCGGCACACAGACGAAACAAAAAGAGGAAGTGTGGTGTAAACGCCAGTGATAACTATAACCGTTTTTATGACGTTTTGTTAACAGACGTCGTCGTCCGTTGCTTTTATTACCGAGCGGATACGCATATTTTGGCGCTGTCTGATGCAACAGTGTCTTCCTAATATTGTGAAACAGCGACTCGTAAACCGCTGAGTTTTCGGAGTTCTTTCATCTTTAGAATGTAAACTGTGCAAGATCTGACTCATTGTAACGACCATTTAGGCCGATACGTAAAATTTAAAAACTAGACCACTTGGCCTAGCGGAAGCGAAAAGTGTGCTGGAGCCCAGAGTGACAGGACTTGCAATAAAATACTCTTGTAACAAGTAACAATTTATTAGTGCTATTTTCGTTATCATAACATGTTTAGTTAAACGCCTTCAAACAATTGAATTCTAGTCTGATTTACATTACAACATCAATTTAAATTATGCCAAAAGTTTAGTTACAATATTATATTTAAAACAGCTGGACTTTTGGTACTCTTTTGTTTAAGAGCATGTCTTTATATTGGAATAAAATGTCAGTAACACTTGATTTAAAACCCGTGGAGTTGTTGTTGACTGGTTTAGTAATTGGAGTGCTCACACCTGTACTTTTGAAGAACTCAAATGATACCATGTAGACCAGTGTGCGATGAGTGTTGGTGGTGGTGCGTATAATGATAAAATTTTATAGTGATTGATGTGATGACACTAATGTATATTAGATATTATTAAGTGTTTATATAGTTAATTGTAAGTATAAATATTTCGTTATATGGAGTGTAATGTTGAGACAAAGAAATGCCTCAGATAAAAATTTTCTATATAACTATATGTGCTATGGGACATATTTGTTAACTTTCGAAGTCATAAAGTAACGGAAACTCATTGTTTGCTAAAAACGACTTTAGTGCCATGTACCGTTAGTTTTGACAAATATTGGCCTTGAGAGTACAAAAGATGAACACTCATAAAAAACTTGTTTAGCGGGTGAAAGCAGCGTCGGTTGGAGTGAAATCAACACGTGCTAAATTCAGCACGTTTTCTATGTGAACAGCCAATCATAAAAAGCGTAACCAGTAAGCGCCAATTTTTTAAGACACATGAGTGAGCAAATTCAAAGTTCCCGGCCCGGAACTAAGCTCTAAGCCTATCAGGGAATTTTGAGTAGAACTAGAGGAAAGCTAGAGAGGGCAACTATTATAAATATTAGTCCAACGCGCCCGATCGCGTTCTTTTTCCAAATCAGTTCTCTTACAAATCAGCTTTCTTACAAGTCAACTTTCTTACAGATTGTTCTCTTTACAATCAGTTTTGTTGCTTAAAACATCTATCGTCTTAGAGTATCATTTAATAGTACGCGAAATGTAAAGACGCTTAATATAAACTTTGTTATTTAAATTAGTGATTTAAAGTAATAGTGTAGGAGAAACAAAGTGATGATTAAATTCACAGTTTAATAGTAATAGAAGGGTAGTTAATTCCATAACTATTCTTGAGAAGTATAATGGTAAGCGGAGTGTAATTAAGAAAATAATCTTCAACGCGAGTGATGACTTTAAATCAGTTCGAACATGAAGAAAGAAGAAGTTTATATTGATTAGTGATATTAAATCAACCTGTATACTTTTTCTTGTGCGCGGCAGTTCGTGTGCGGAAATACAACGAAATACGGGTAATACCTACAGTAGTGAAGTGTGTTCAATTAAAAGCAGAGTATGTGTTAGTGAGTGTTAATTAACCACGCTGATAAAAGGATTCCTGATGTGGACAAACCGTGAGCAAGTACAACCTAACATTTTATATATATCTATATAATACATATTTACAATGTCGTAGATCGTCTATATACTTCCAAACTCCCGTCTCATTTCTTAAAGAACCTTACGAGTAAATGGATGCTATTTTGAGTTACCTTATGACTTAGAAAGGATTAGTATGTTAGTGTAAATCAAAGTTGAAAGTTCATTTGTAGTAGAGTCAATTTGATTATGATTAATAAGGATACGTACTTATAAATAACTTAAACGTGTGTAGATGCTAATGGTATTTATTGATACTGACGATTAATGAGAGGTGTAACAAATTAGGCATATCTGATTAATATAGATATATGCAATTGTTCCTATTTAAATAATAATTGATTTATATTTATGTATGTATTAACTTTGCTCTATCAGATGACATTATTTGAATAATTTTAATTAGGAAACATATAGAGAAATTAAAAGATATATAATTCTGATTATGAAGTATTATTTTAGTAACGTATTGTATATTCGACAATATAGTTAAACGATAAATGTATTTGTCAATATTTGCATTTCAGAGATAATTAAAGATATATGTTATTAGCATCCAAATTACTGTGTTTTCATTCAGAAAACCCCTGAGATCACATAATCTCTGGCGCCCATACGAAATTTAAATATATTCAATTTAAATATTTTCATATTCACGTAAACATAGTTATAAAAATAATAAAGTCAGTAAACGCCAGAAAAACGAAACGACACTTTCGTTTACTTTATATGCTTGAGTGTTCAGAAGTTCCAGCCAGTTTCATTCCGGGCAGATGTCTTTTGGTGTTCTGTGGTAGGAGTATTTCTGGGTCTGACGGCTTCGGGGAGCATCCTGTTGCACTGCTCTGCAGATGGTGACTGGTGTAGGTGTCACTATCTCCGCATCCCCCTTTCTCCCGGCTGAACGGGGGGGGGGCTGAAATGCTTTACTAGGTTACGAAGTCATATTGAGATATCAACTAAGTACTTCCCCCTGGGCCGTCAGACCAGCGAACACCCCATCGGAAGGTTGGAGACGAAATGAGGAAGAAGCACATATTTTTTGAACCCACCATGCCACAGAAACTCATCCTGTTGCGGATTGCTGAACATAACCTCCTTTGGCAAACAACCATCCAGCTGCACACAAACAGCTGATACGGCTTACTAGATTGCTTCGCCGTTGCGCGGACACGGCCTTACTAATCAAGTTAGCTGTGCCACCCAACTGCGACGCGCTTTGGCGGCCTTCCACGTTTAAATCACGCCGGGAAAATTGAAAACCCGGCACAGTGTTGTATATAATTTTAAATGATTCTACTAATTTCTGTACGTTGAGTGCTGACGTGCCACTTAAATTTAGGGCTGCCTTGAGTAAAATTTTTGAATACAGTGAAATGTCGATACAGCGGTACCGAAATAATACAGACAAAATTGTTTCATTACATAGTTTATTATACCGTGCAATGATTCGATCTAGTTTCGACGTGTGTGTGTAGGTAAACGTCCCATAATTAACCTACATTAATTGCTTTATAATGTATAACATTGGTGAGAGCAAATGGGTAGTTGTAAAGCGATGAAAGGGTGTCTTTGCAGCGTGGGCAAGATCAAATCGGTCGACTCTGTTCTTAAAAAGACGGAGACAGGTCTTCCGAACTTTTGCCGTCCCATATTGCCGTAGTTCCGGGAGGAAAGTGCGTTATCGGGGCAGATAAAAATCGGGTATGGTCGAGGTGCACCGATGGTCAAGAAATTATTAAGGGATTATATGGTACTCTCGGAGGATAGTGATCGAGGTGCGCCGATGGTCAAAGGGGTCAGGTAAAGGACTGAAAACGAAGCGCCCGCACAGGTAGCGCATTCCGCAGGTATTATCACAACAGATAACCAACAGAAGTCGTTGAACACTATGTATACAGTATTTTATTTACATGCAATATGTTTATTTATTTTCAAAAAAGAATGTATAGAAAAAGACTAAAGAGTATAGCAAATATTAGATTTCCCAAAAAGGCTTGATCACAATAAAAGTAAAAATGAAGCACCTCGAACCTCCTAATCGGGATAATCCGTACATTCTATTGACCATTGTCGCACCTCGACAACATCCTAAAAATCGTAATTGAGGTATTTATCGTTATCGATCGTATCGTTAAATCCCTAAGACTATTACATTCCATTAATTGAATTATTACCTGGATTTGAATATTTTAAAGTTGCAAAGGGGATTACCGCTGTATCGTAGTACGGCGATTTGACTAGTCTTAAGTAAAAGGTTTCCACATCCTGATTGCTCTGCATATCCCTATGCATTGTATATGCATGTCCTCGATTCTTTACTTTCATCCTGTGTCATTATGAATTGATATTGTTTCGTCTTTCTTGGTATTCATGCCTCTGCAGGAAGAGTAGACAGCAAAATATAACATATAGTGTGTGGCGCTGTATTCGTTTGATAGGATGTAGCCTTCGCCACGCTACGTTACGTTAACCGTGCGCTTAGCATCACGTTAGACCGCTTTTAACTTAGGTAGTAAAACTTATATATGTATAAGTTGACCCAGGAGTCTGATTAGAGCTTCAGGAGTTGATATCGGGATACCATCTTGAAGGGAGTGCACTGATCGCTACGCTACTGTATTCACATTAGGCTACTGATTCGTGGACCGAGAGCCTATGGTATCAATTTCATATTATATCATCCTGTCTTCTATACAAGGTCTAGTCCGTTTGTTTCAAAGTTGGTACGTGAAAGTGTCCCCCCTGGCAAACATCTGCAGGGCAAGTAACATAACTGTCAGACCGATTGACGATATCCTTCCAGTCCTCACTGCTCCCTAACTGTAGTTTTAGTGATATGTCTGTAACACTTCATCAGGTCTCATTGTCGTCACAGTTACAGACATTACATTCGAATTCTCCGCGTAGAAAACATATTTCATATTATCCTTAGCGTACGACGTATTCCTTGCCGTTTTTGATTTTTTGCGAGATGCCTGACTATTTAGATATTCATTTTTTGTTAACAGTGCAGATTTTCAGTTCGAAATTATTACGTAGGGTAAAACGTGTAGTGTGATGTATAGAAAAATGTATTTCCCCAGTAAATAACAGTAACTGTGTGATGTTGTGTAAGAGCACTAATAACGTACAACGGAAGTAGAATCCAAATTACCAGAAAACAGATTTGGATCTAACTTTGCTGGTCGCGTAACATTTATTGGAATCGTTCCCGCGGTGAATTCATTTTTGACGGTGTTTAACCAGATTATTCTGTTTTTAATTGTAAACACGCAAACGAGTTGTTCGCAATAATGTTTAAAGAGCTTCGTTTTATTTCTGCAGTAAATCGAAAGTGTGTTTATTACAGAGAGGTTTACTTAGTTTTTACGTCACGTTAAGGTAAACGTTAGGTTTGCGTCACAAACCGCGTTAAGCGCAGCTACTTTATTTCATGTGTATTTAATTTGGTAAAAAGGAAGAAAAAAATAATGGCAGCTCTTTTGAGAACAGCGCACGTCAGTGCCCAAGTTAGCCACTGTATGTAATAGCTTGTTATAGCTTAGAGATAACAAATTTTAGTCTACTGTGTAAAGCGAAGAAATTACTCGATTCTTGATACGTCATAGTATTGAATTTAATTATGTTAAATATAAATTATAAACCATAAATGTTGTGTAATTTTCCCAAACTTACCCACCTTGTTAACGCTAAATCATATCATCACTATTGTCTGTGAATGATCTGTTTATTAAATAGTTCATTTATTGCAATGTTGGCACGTGAAAAGGTGTCCTGTTGTTACTATCACTTTGGTGTGAACAGACTTCATCAGACACCGTCTAAAGTTTGTTTTGATATTGACGAAAGTGGACACTTTGTTAATTTCATTATAGTGTACTAAAATATGTGACTGTATTTTTGTATTTTGTGTGCAGATTTGTTTATGATGTAAGAATTAACGTATGTTTGTGGCGTATATAGTGTCCTAATTTTAAAAGTCAGAGGGAAGATGCAGTATTCAGAATGTTTCTTCTGTTGCAGTGTAACTCGTAACTCCAGTTGTACAAATTCTGGTTATCGTATGTCTTCTCTTTATCCTGTGGAGTTTAAGTAGATGAGATTTCTGTTAAAACAAAATTTAATTCAGTTTCATCTAATGAAACTATACAGATATCGAATATAGAGATTTTTCAGGCATTCACGGATTGAAGAGAACCCACAATTTTTGTGTTGTATACTTGTGGTTATGCATTAGTAAATCTTTCTAAAGAACTCCATACAATTTTCGGTATGTGTGTTCATATTTGTGATGATGTTTATTATGAATTCAGAACAATTCAATGTTGTACAATGGATGTAGGCCTAGTGCAAATCAAAAGAATCTTAAAGTATAATTGTTCTAAGGCTGTCACGGCCAGTGTCAGTTGTATTCAAAGTGTTTACCGGGCTGTTTGGCCGTGGTCTGGTAAATTTATAAGTACAGGTAGCATCGCGGGACATCTTCAGCCTTTACCACAGTACTGTGGACCTGACGTTAACAAGCCGCCTTCAGGTGGTCTAGAATTCTTTGAATTCCACTGATGATGGCAGCCAGTAGTGCTGTCGAAACGTCTGGTTTGTCTGTAAACCGTAGACCACGGCCAAACAACCCGATAAACACTTTGAATCCAAAGTATCTTTATAACGGATCTTGTAAAAGATCCAGTTGTAACCTGAAATCACGTGATAATCCTTGTGAAGAATGTTTTCAGTACACAATACGTAATAATTAAAAACAAGCAGTAAAAAGAGACGGATCCTTTGGGGGGGGGGGGGGGGTTAAAAGTCGCTGCAACCTTGCGTAGTCTCTCAGCGGTTGAAGTCATTCACAGTAAATAATCACCAGACGAGGAGTGCCCAAATAGGCGAGCAATCCGACGTTCGCGTGGTATCGTCGTCCGAGCAGCCGTCCTCCCGTCACACGGGCTTAGGATCGAAGTTCTGTACGGAGTAGGATCTGGCGTGCCGTGTAGACAGATAATAATGTGACCGAACCGTTTCAACAATTGTAAATCGTCGCAAATCACATTTCGAAACGATTTTTGTCCACCTCATTGAGGATATAAGAGTAGGATTTCTTCGTCACATTGAGTGGTTCAGCCAACGAGTTCTCGCTTATAGTTGCTGTCAAAAAATCTTAAAAATGCTTTTATACAGTTACTTTCTCTTCGGTTTATAATCAAAGCTACCTGACAATTCAATCTTATGTTTCACTAGACATTACAGTGTTATGTAATACGTATATTACCATAGTGTTATAGACTGTTTTGTCAAGCTATTTCTTTTGTCCGTTTATCTGGATCCGTCGGACAGTAGGCTACTTGCATTTTTGTTTTATTATCACGATGTTGGCGTATTTGTTGAACACTTTATTTATTTATTTAGAAGTTGTTTTATTTATGTGTCTGGAAGCGTGCTTTATTTACAGAAGTGTCAGACTGCTGTGAAAGCAAACAAAAGCCGTAAAATTATTTATTTCTCCTGGCTGCTGACCGAAATCCACTTATCCGGCCAGGTCATTCGTCCCTACCAAAGTATTCAACGTATGTTTCATTCATTTTATTGAATTTCGCAGACGTTGAACATACGGTCGTGGCGTCGTGACCTCGTGGTATTTTGTACCACCGCAATAGTAACGTATTAGTCACACTTCATTTAATATTTACTCGCTAGTTGAACTTTAGGAGGCGGAGTCGCTGCTCAGCCTGTGACGGGTATGTAGTCGTGTGCGACCAACTGTCTTTTGATATTGACCACAGATTATATGTACGGAGAATTTGTTTGTTAACAGTGTTGTTCGTTGGGTTGTTATTACCGTGGAACGAAGAATCGGATAACTTTGTCGAAATCGAAAGTATGCTTGGCGCATAAGGTACCACAGACTGGATCGTAAGTCGCTTGATAAAAACCCTTTTTTGATAACGTCTAGTGATGAAAGGTCTCTTGAGGTTCTGCGGTTTGTGACTGCACATATTTTAAAACATTGGTGTCGACGTTTCGACAAAATTTATTGTCATCATCAGGACCTAGATACGGGCAATACAGAAATAATTAATACACATATAATCGAGTATTGATATGTATACAATATTATAAGAATGTCGTATTATTATCAAAATAATAGTAATTATTTGTATAGCCTGTTAGTTATTTCTGTATTGCCCTATAGTGGTCTTGTTGCCATTAATAAATTATGCCGAAACGCCGATACAGATGTTTTAAAGCTGTGTGTATTTAATTAGCAAACTTACAAGACCTTTTATCATTTAGTAATTCACGGTCTACTAAACTAACGATAGTGTCTAGAAGCCCAGAATATCACGTTCTCAGGGTAGAAAGAATTGTGAGATTGGGGGGGGGGGGCACAGCGGGGCCAGGGTGACCCCTCCTAACTTGAGCGGAAATGTTTTACTGCTGGAATGTAATACTGTTACGAATTAATGTCATTAAAAAACGATATTTACTAAATATTGGATGGTGCTAAGCAGTTTTATAACAACAAACCGAGCACAAAACGAACGTAATTGATGATGTAGCGAAGCAGTATAGCGTATTGTTAAGCGAATAGTATGAACGTTTTGAAAGCTGTAGTAATATGTGTCTGCGCGTTTGTTTGATTTGGTCTTGTGGTCGTAATAAGATTATGTAGTACGCTGTGTTTTCGAAATTACGTGGTTTGGGTACTTAATTTAGTGGTAAATACAACAGAAGAATTAACACTTTATAAGGGGCCGTAGCCAGAGGGAAGCCCGCCCGTCCTAGAAGTTCGACTCACGATATTTAATAAAAGCTCATTCATTGAATTAATCCCGAAAAAAATTACGAATTGAAAATCTTATTTGTTTATGTAGCGAAATAAACGAAGTGTCCGCTGTTGAACTTGTGTGATCTCTAGAGACTCGCTGTACAATTGCTAGCGCCATGTTACACTAGTGCAGTGATCTTTTTAAACAAGAAACCTTAAGCAGAACACAGGGTAGATGGTTTTGACTTCTGTAGTCCTAAAGTAACAAACATGACGAAACTAAGCTACTTTATACGCCTGTAAAAGCCTGCGAATATTATTATGGTACCAAACCCAAGAAACTTACCGTCCGCCAACGCTTCCGGAAAGCTATCGTCCGATATCGCTCTTGCCAGCAATCTTGAAAATATTCCGGCGACTCCTATTGGCCCGTATCCGGCCCCTGGTGGGTACACCATCTGCGAGGAGCAGGTCGGGTTTCGCCAGGGACCTTGACTACTCTAGGGCTGGTGAGGGTTATTTCCTACCTAGCAGATGCAACCAGTAGACATCAGTCGACAGGCGCAATCTGTTGGACATGAGCAAAGCGTTCGACAAAGTCTGGCACAAACACCTCGTCTTCGAAATAACCTACATACCAGTACTACCGTCTACTGTGCATTTCATACGGTCGTGTTTAACCGACGGAACCCGAAGGTTCGCCCCGTCGCCGCAGTCGTTTCTCTAGGATACCTGTCCTCGGCCCGTTATATAACGACGTGCCAGTGTTTCCCGAAGTCAAGTTGTCCCGTTTTGCTGACGGCGCAGTGTTCCGTTATAAGTAAAGTTTTGATGTTTTGATCTCATTCATACTAGATCAAAGTGATCTTTATTTCTGCGTGTAAAAAATTACTTTTTTTATCTTCATCGCATTTTATTATCATTTGATTATTTGCGACGTGATTATAACAATATTGTAGGTTAAACTGGCATTATTGGCGACGAAATATGATGTCGTTTGGTTAACCCAAGCAGGAGTAGACACATAAAGACAGTGTACACAAAACAATATTTGTTTTACTTAAAATACAAAAACAGTATAAAACTCGGGGTAAGGCGGGTTGCTGTGCTATACTCCAATTGTGTAACAGAACTCATCTTTGGCCCTAAACTTTTTCTTTTTCAGTATTTATTTACTTTTCTTTGTGAACAGTTTGATGTTCGAAAATTATGTGTTTCAGGCCTGTTACGAAACGTTATTTCGGTAAGTACTGTAGTTTGTACAATAAAAATAATTATTGTAAAATAATACAATAATTATTTTTGTAGTTCATTGATTTACTTGTAGGTAAAGTAAGTAACCCCTGTACATTATACGTTACACTGAGCAAAACATTACCGGCTTTACAATCACTTATTTAATACTGGAAGGATATTTGACACATTGAAATGGCGACGATGTATTCGGAGGAATAGTTCCAGCCTGTATTTTGTTTAGTTGAAAACATGATTGTTTAATCTCATTTTATTCTAATTTATTTATTACACAAAGCATCTGTTATAATAGTAAATAGTTTACTTCGGCATCATTGTTGTGTGAAATCTCGTAGTTGTTATTCGAACAGTTTCGTGTACGTAGGTAGTTGACTTAGAAAACAGGTAACTGTAATTTATTACGAAATAAGTTATTAGAGATTAGAATTCTGAATTGACAGTATATGAATACTGTAGTGTTTTCTAGGAAACTACGTCATAAAAGGATCCGATGTTAATATTTAGTGAATATGGAAGTCGCAGTGACGTCTTTACACCGATTTCTGTTTCTTTCTTTTCACTTTAGCCTTGAGTTAATTTTTTTTTTTATTAAGGTGGTTATTTTTTCGGTTTCTTGTTCACTTCCCATATGTCTTGCTGAGCTTGTAGACGGTAGGCGTACGACTCTAATTGGCTTTGGCAACCGAAACGGTCATTACCAATGTTACTAACAAACGAGGCGAAAAGTAGCTGCATTTAGGAATCGAAGGAGAGGTCGTTGAAAGTCGGTATCGTGATGCTGGCTGCGTATTCGTAGCAGCGACGAGATTCATGAGACCAGACAATCTGACACAGCCCGTTTGTGTGCTACGTTCAATAATGCGTCGCGGATCTGCTCTTCGCAGACGACATTCCACGCGGCGCGAAAGATTAATGTTTTCCTTCCTCATATTCCGCCCGCCCCTATCTTAGCCGCCGCACTATTTTTTCTTCTTAATTCCGTTACGTTTTTGTAATACGTTTTTCAGCTATTTCTATCAGGGATTCGCATTCGTCCGCGCATTGTCGGCGTTCATAGTCGGAAAGAAATAAGTCATACGTGTGTACATACGTTTGAGCGGGACCGTGTAATGATTCCGGTATTTTTAGAAGCGTTCCTTGCTGACGTCACGAGACGCCCACACGACGTCGCGTTTTAAACCCAACTGACAGACTTGAGAAGCACAGGAACTGAAGTCAGTCGGTAGTCAGCCGGGCGTCGCGACGCATTGGTAGTTACCGCCTATACACCTGTCTTGTGTTTGTAACTTGATACAGTGTGTGAAGCGTTCGCGTCTTAACTTAATGCATTTGTTCTCTCTTAGCGTTAAGTTTCTGTATTATGTAACAGATGCCTTGTCAGTTTTTTAAGTTTTTTCTTCCATTTGTGTAATCAAGGTTTTATTAGTTTCTGTGATCATGGGTGAATACTGTGGGCGTCTCATAATACGAAGTTAGAATCGAGCTGTCTTACCCGTTTGTGTGAGTATTAATATACAATGTATGTTTTTCAGATTTTGTACCGAATGATAAAAAAAAATATTCAGGTTATATCTGTATTGAGCGTCTTACGCTTTCCTGTCCATGTTCCTGTCACACACACACACACACACACACACACACACACACACACACACACACACACACACACACACACACACACACACACACACACACACACACACACACACACACACACACACACACACACACACACACACACACACACACACACACACACACACACACACGGGTTATTATTATGCAGCTTGGCTTATTTGAACTTTTTATACAAACAATAACAAATAACATTGACGCATGTTGACAACATTTTATATTTTTGGTGGGAGTCCACTAATAAATGTAGTGTTTATAATGAAGTCGTCGACAGTAAAATTCAGTAAAGGCGAAAGTGAGTATACTAACAGGTCACAAAATACACGTCCAATCACTATTAGTAGTGACATGTGATTTACGTACTGTTTAGTAATAATTATGAACAACGGTCGCATTCGCATACGTTCTTACGTTATTCTGTGTATTTACATACCCCCATGTTGTTTTCTGTTTATTCGACTGAACGCCATTTATTAGAATCAGATTAGGATTTCAGAAATCTCTGATCAGGCGGCCCGTTCAAAAACACGGTGATTCCATTAAGCGGCACATAGTACAGTATTAATAAAGGCGGCCGGATAGTACAGTATTGGTTAACGAGTCGGACGATTCAAGGTCGAGGTGGTTTCTGCTGTATTCACATATGTGATTAATAAATTGCCGTTAGAAATATATGATTCGAATAAATGGTACACAAACTTAAACAAGCTACACTGCGGGTGATGCCAGTTGCTTGTCCTATTGACGGGAATTGTAGGCTCCAAATTGCAACCGTTTTTGTATGATTTCGTGAAACGCTGATTAAGTTTACGTTTACATCGCATTCTTGACTTCTTTCGCCCACTCCTTTTGGTAATTAGTTCCTCTCCAATTATTTCGTCATCAACATCAAGGATTAAGCCAATATTCGGTTGTTCCCGCTTTCAGATGTGAAACCTACTGTTATTGATTGGCCAATAATTGGAATTCTTCCACCCGCTGGTTTTTAACGTAGGAGTGTTCGCAGTTATCTTCTTTCCTCTATTGGTGTTACGTGTTGTTTCCAGTTTCTCCTTTATTTTTCATGTGACATGTTAGGCTATCTTTATACCTGATGCCTAATTTCTCTTCCTGACTAGTAAGGTATAACTTGCTGCATATCTCAGGAACCGCATTTCTGTATCTTATATCTTTTTTCTTTTGGTTCTTCGTTAATACCCAATACTACGCACATGCGTGTAGTACAGCCGTCGCTTTATAAAATTTAAGTAGTGAGTCTTATCTTCCGTTTTCGGATACTCTTTTGAGACCCCATAAAGTACACAGTATTAAAATGTGTGTAATTTTATATCAATATCTCCTACCCTAGGCAGGAGAACTCGATTTCTAGAGACTCGTTGTTCATACATAACATTTATAAAGTGATTGGTAGGTTAGGAATTGGATGAAATTTAGGAAATTTGTTCACGTTGTTTTATCCGAACCGCCGTTAGAGCACGTGTTATGTAAATTTAGTTTGTGTATATCAGTGTGTTTGGTACGTGTCATATAATTGTACGCGCACGTAAGTTATGTAAACATAATTACATACATACGTTTCCGAGTCCCCTGTTAGCAGTAGCTGGCGTATGAGTTTATTATTAATAAATTATTAATAGCGTGAAGCAAGACGTGACTTCACAGTTCCAATGTTATGGTGTATGGCAACTGATTAAGGGTGTCCGGCTTCTGTGACGTGATATCAGTGGCATTTATAAGCCCGCCAGGACAGTCCAGGCCGGTAAAATGGGAACTTGGGATAAATTTCCAAACTGCTTAGTTTGTATGTAAAGCAGACGTAGAAACGTAGGCCTATCTTGCTTCCCACTTATTCGGTGACACATATAGGCGCCTAGTGTATGTATCAGTATTATTTTAGCATTTTCGTTTGTTTTACTTAACAGTTGTCTGTTTTGTATATAATTAAATAAGTCAATTACTGTACGGCTTAATCGCTTCGCTATTAACATAGAGGTTCCCGGGTAACTATAAAATCATGCTGCCTCTTGGCTTTTCAGTTCCAAGATCGACCCAGTCTGTGGAAATGGGTTACTGGAATGACATCTTGGCGTTAAAAACAGGCGACAGAAGCGTAGTACTGACCACGCTACCGTCCATCTGTGCCGCGGAATTCCTAAGTTTCACATTAATAATTATTGATAATTATCAATAATTATTATTGATAATCAAGTTGCTAACATTGTTCTAAGTATCGTTAGCCAGGCCGTGGTCTAAGGATGTTAACTACAGACGTTTCGGGCTCATAACTGGGGTTATTTGGCGAACAACTGCCAAAACAGTTTTACACTGAAGATGGGCTCCGGCGGCGAGGCCGAAACGTCTGCAGTTAACATCTTTAAACCACGGCCTAACAGCCCTGCTAACGGTACGTTGAGCAATGGTGACGCCGTCCGTGATAGCCTCTGATCAAGATTAGCAAGTCGCTGAATTTTATAAATTACGATAATCTTTTACAATATTATGTCAGAATGAGAAATGTCTTGTGAAATTTATGAGGACGTGTTTGTATCAGTTATGCACATAGATTTAATGGCCATTGACCATTGGCCATTCGCCGTCACCTAGTTCCCGAACAGAATTGTACACGATTCGCGTCCCTTTCCGTACGCACGTTCGCTGTTCTCCGCCTCGGTACGTGTTTCCGAAGCGTGTCTACGCACGTGACCAATGTTTGCGTAAGCAATCGATGTTCGCTATTAGTTATCAGGTGTGCAGCGGTATGTAGCCTATCGTGTCGCGGGTTCGAGCCGCACAATAAATATATTGTACTGTGAGCGCGGTGAAAGCTCGGTGCGTCTCTGTCGTAATACCGAGTTATGTTGTTTTCATCGGTAATTTAATTAGCTTATTCACAAACGCGCGCGTTTAGTTTGCATTACTTAGTCATACAGTTGTATACGCGACTTAATCAACAAACCAGACACGGTTACATAATTTGCTGTTTGGCTGCTATTATACGTACCTCGGCGTCGACAGGTGTCGTACCATTGTAATGAGCATTTAACTTGTTTTTTTTTTTTTAAATATGCTATTGAATATAATGATTTCTATCGAAGTAAGTGTGATAATACTGTGAAAATCTACAAAGTGTATTTTATTGTAATGCCCGACGTTTGTGGTAACTAATGCTAATGCAGAAGAAAGCGGCCAGCTCAAGAAAATCTATAGCCACATGTTCGAGTCTGCTACCATCCATTTTATCAGAAAAAAATGCTTTATCAAAAAGTGTGTTTAGAGGTTCTTGCATAATTCCGACCAACTTGCTGTCAAAAATCGTGGTCGAGTAAAATCAAAGTTCCTTTCTGAGGACTTTTTAAGGAGACGCCCGCAATTTTTTAATAATTCATTATTATGCTTCTGTTCGAAATTCATGCAATTTTTTTTTATCGGCCATCTAAGAACCAGATGCCAATATCAATTCTCTCTTTTTCTCCAGTATTCTTTCATCTTTTCACTGTGTTTCTTCTTTCTGTTTTCAGTCCACTTTGAACCTGCGTTTTTTTCTCTCCTACCCTGGACTCCTTCCATTTTTAACACTTTTGCCCGAAAAACTTCTCTTTCAATTGCTTTTTCCGCGTGTATATCATTTTTTCTAAATCCTTTTGGACTTCTTTAATCCAACTTGATGTTGACTTCTTCCCCCACAGATATTTGAAGATCTGCTTTGTTAACCTATTATCGTCCATTCTATATAAATGTCCAAAAAATAATAGTCTCCTTTTTCTCATTGTTTCTATTATATATTCTATACTTTGATATATTTCATCATTACTTCTTAATTTCCAACCTTCTGAAGTTTTTCGTGGGCCTAATATTTTCCTAATAATTCGTCTTTCCAATATTTCTAGTTTGTCTAAATTATAATTCAATGCTAGACATTATTCACTTGCATATAAGTATTCTGGCTTCACTATTGTCCTGTAATGCCTTATTTTCGCATTTTTAGATAGGGACTTTTTATTGTAAATATCTTTAGTTATACCATAATTCATGCAATTTAACGAATTTAAACATCTTAACAGATAATTTATTACACAAGAACGCATTTACCACGAAGCGTTATGATATCAAACGGCGGAGCTCGTACAACGATATCCGTAAACTTCGCATCGTACAATTCAGAAAACTTCTGGTCCCTTCAGAAAGTTCATAAACCGAGATTACAAGCGTCGGAACAAAAAATATGAATCGTCGTGGACATGGGCGAAGCGAAGAATGTGGCAGCAGGCTTGATTATTCAGATTCGTGCCTATGCGATTTGTAGAACAAAGATAAGGGCTTTCCGATCAGATTTGGAAGTGTATCAATGCGTACTGGTCCCTTAACAATAGGTATGTTGTTGTGCTATACTAACATAGGTTAAATTGGATTAGGTTTTGTGTTATTCTATATTCGCTTTCTGTGACCAAAATTCAGTGGCAAGAGATAATCCGCTTAATGCTTAATAGTGTGTGTACATGCACGCGCGCGCACGTGTTCTTGTAAAAATCAGCCATTTCTTTAGTGAAAACTATTCAAAACCCAATCGAGTTGGATTAAGGTGTCAAAAAGAATGGCCATATTAATTTTTTCGATCAGCTGTAGGTACCTTAGATGTCATGTTTATGTTATGGCAACTGCGAGGATCACAACCCTCTCCCGCGCCCGAATAAGATGAATTTATAGTGAGTTTTGACGCTGTGACTACTACTGACATACTGATTACGATAGGTTTCATATCGTAGAGATGGATACACGTCATCTCTTGGAATTGTTTAATGTTGAAGTTGCCTTCGGTAAATATTTTAATGTGACACTGTTACAGACTAATTATTTACTCTAAAAAGAACGAATTTGTCGTGCGAAATAAAATGATCAAAAGTAATGACCGAGATCTCGGACACCCTAACAGATATGTGTCTTGGTGCATGACGACGTTGGTATCAGAATGCCGGCGTTGGTGTCTTTTGTCGGCGTTATCCGGTAGAGAATGGTGCTTATGCAAGACGGGAGGCAACCGGTAATTTTGTAGCAACGAAAAATATGTTGAATAACTGTCCGTGACATACAGTTGATTTTTGAACGTTATTATTATAATCACATGCATTTTCACGATAAAGCGTCTGTTCTCAGGACCTAAGGATATACGTTTGTTGACTGATTACTGTCTGCTAAATCTGCCAGTATCCGATGTCTATAGTATCGATTTTGTTTTAAAACGTATATGCTTATGTCAGCAGCATTGAAAGTGATGGAAGAGAACTAAACAGTAAATATGTTTATACATTCAATTTGCGGAGAACCAAATTCGGAGAATGGTAAATAGTATTGGAATATATAATGCGGAAATTGATGACTGACACAGCGAGGGTTTGGAGTGAAATTATTTATGTACAGTCTCAGAACCGTCCAGTTGGGATTTTGAAAATTTTTGGGAAAAAATTGAAAAAAAGCAAAAAAAAATTCCAAGTAGCAGAGAATGATGTTCGACTAGTCTTTATTAATTCCCGGGGGCAAAGAGACACAAAATATTAAACAAAAAATAATTGATTAAGAAAAAGATGTTATAAGAGGCAAACACGTGCGTTACAGAGCGCAAATGTAAGGAAGTGAACCAGTGAAAGTGGACACTGTACGATCTCTTTCAGAAAATCCGAGAGTTATAGAAAAAGAAAGGAAATCACTGAAATTTCATTGTCCCGTTATTTCCGTGCGTACCTTTTATGAGGTAAGAAAATACGGTTCTTCTTATCGTTGTCTCTTCATATTCTATAGATCACATTTTAAGCTTCAAGTCAGATTCCTCTTTTAATACTGTAGTTATTCCTTACTGTATATTTCACTAAAATTCCACCCTTTTTCAGCTACGAGAACAAGTCGTGTGGAAATATTAAAACTATTTTCTTTCTCCTTGAGCATTTCTTTTATCTCCTTCAATGCATTTCGACATACACGGTAGAAGTGAGCTGTGACAGGTAGCCTATATCCTTGTCTTGTTCCTTTTCTTTATTGAATTTAAAAGAATGTTACGTTGTATAATCTGACGTGCGAGAGAAGTGTTTATGCGGCGGTAAACGGTCTAATTTGTCTCTTGAAGTAGGCCTTTTATCCGGAACAAAAAGCTGTTTATTCGCGTAGGCGTAATGAATTGAGTTTTCACTGTAAAATATGTCGGCGAACGTAATTGTTTGACGTATACAGTAAAATTACCGTTATAACCGAACAGTGTGTATGTTATTATCGGTCAGTAACGTGGCTATACGGTCCACGCGTTGCAAAACCACTGTTATTATTGGCGGCGGCGTACAGGATAAGACCTTTACCGAGTGTTAACACGCTTGCGTTAATGCGAAAATTAGCAATACCGCAGCGAAATAGGCTTGTTGCCTTTGGTTGTGTTGATTTTTTCCGGATTGTCTACGACTTGTGGTATGTCCGAACACAATCGGTATTAGTCTTATTAGCGTTTGTAGTCTCTTCTGTCTCTAAAAGCGGTCCCGTGTTAGTCACTGTGATTACCCCATTGACCTGAGAGTTATGCACTTATGACCGATGCTGTCTTGCTGGTCACCAGAGATAGCATCATAACAGAGCTCGTACTGTGATCGTTTTTAGTCGAATAGTTGAATGGTACGAACCTTGTATTGTTGAATACAAGTTCTGAATGGATGGCAGCAGGCATTAGCGTAAATTTATCAGTCCTTCACAGTGGCCATGAGCGTTTGAGATGTATGTAATAATTATATTAAACTGTGCCAAACTTTTCCCTTTTTTAAGAACTCTTTAATTAATGTTGCTGTGTACATTTAATCTGAATGATATTACTCTATTCTCTGTCTGTCTCGCTCCTCCCTCCATCCCGCATTTTACTCTTTAAAAATAATAGTGGTGATTGATAGTGATGCTGATAGATGAATAGTAATCAGGGGCGGATGTAGCAAGCAATTTTTGAGGGGAAGATTTGACCGGGGGGGGGGGAATATGAAAAGTTGGAGCATTCTTTAATGGTCTAAAGTATAATGATAGGAATGAGTAAAGATGAAATTATATTACCAAGTCAGTAAGATTGTTAACATACAAATAAGTTCTAAAATTATATCTGTGTTTGTCAGTTCATTATTCTTTTAATAATATTCACTTACAGTTTAAAATATACACTATTCATTTAAGGTATGTTTCAAACAATATTTGACATAGTGGTGAGATGCAGTTACAATTTAAAGTAATTTTAGAGGGAAACCATGAACCTACATAACGTGACATGAATTTTGTATCATATTCAGAACCACAAAACCATTCTACATTCACAAGATAAAAAGAAAATTCTCCTGAAGTGACCCCCCCCCCCATATGATAGTAGTAGTAATATTACTATTTCTACTACGTGATGATGATGCTGCTTTAATTGCTTTGGCATTGATGATGGTAAAAAGTAATTGCTTTACAATGAGTCTTTATTGTTTTATGTTGGTGAATACAGGATTTGCGATAGGCCTGTGTTACTATACGAGTTTTGAGCAAGAAGTTAGTGCAAGTTTCAAATCTCCCGCGATACAAGTGTTGGACCAACAGAACTGTTTTTATGTTGGTACACATCTTAGTGACAATTGTCCAAAATTTTAGTCCTATTGGATTTTAGTTCTGATTTGACAGCCAATTGAGTAAATTATGTTGTGTTGTATTTGGCGAGTTTTTTCACATTCTACAACGCAAGATTGAAAAACATGTAGGCCTATACATTTTGTATAAAGAACCAAGCGCTGCCGTAGCCGACGGGCAAGTCCCTCGCCTGCGATTATGCCGTGTCCAGAGCTTCAGATCAGATTTCGCTGCGGGGACAAGAGTAAACTGTGGCCTGCTACACCGCGTGAATGCGATAAACTGATCTATCGTGGTGAAAATGTTGCAGAAGGCTTTTGGCTGATTTGCTTTACAGAAACCAGCGGTACAGAATACTTGGTACAGAAGCTTCAAAAATTCTCGTTAATGAGTTGATAATCAGTTGAAGAATGTGGTTTTTGTGTTCCATGAGTTTTCATCAATAGGTGTAAGCTTACTATTCGGAATTTTATGCCACTTTTGTAAAGTCATTAATAGAAAAGGCGGGATTCACGGAAGGTTAATTTATTGAAATTATACCCTGGTAATGCATCAGAACGCATGCCATTACGTGTTCAAGAAGTTTAGGGAGAGAAAACACTACAATCGTCGTATTAGCTGGATGCGAACTTTCGTCTTCCCAGTACTGGAAAATACTACGAAAGGACGACGTTCCCGACTATTGACGACGCCGAGCGAGCCCAAGGCTATGCCAAAACGTGAGTTCGTTCGAGACATGTTTTGAGATTGAAAAAACGTTGACATAATCGTGTTGTATCAGATTGAGATTACTTCGAAAGGGGCAATTAAATGTAGACGAATCAAGACATAATTTTTCAAGTAAACAAAAATTGCACGAAAACACAGACTGTAGGTTTTATGATTAAACCATCGTGGCTCTGCGTGTGACGTCAACAAGTTCAGGGATTGAAATCCTGGGCGGAAGTCCATACGGTGGTCGGGGATCTCACACTCGTACCTGTAGACAGACAATAAAGATTCTATGCAATGCGTTTGTTTTGCTTCAGTAATCACTGCCACAGTAATTTTTCACATTGCTGATGGACAGTGTGTTGGTACATGGAGCTGGAATTCCTGGATGACTGGTTAGAATATTACGATGAATTGACCGTCGTGCTCGACGGTAACTTCGTGTAATAATGTTGTGGATATTACTTCTTATTGTGACACTCCATCGTTAGCTTATTTGAGTTACGATGAGAAGGGAGTTTTTTCACTTTGTCTGTCATTACCTGTTAAATAAGAACATTTTTGAGAACGTTTTGTAAGCAGTCTTAATCGTATTCAATTAAGATTTTGTAAGCAATCGGTGACATCGTAAGGAAGAAAAGCGACGTTATTAGTAGAACCTATTGTTATTATCACATTCACCCTATAGGCCTATAATAGTATTTGTGACTAATCCAAAATAACCGGTGTCGGCAGTGAGTCACTACAGGTGGTTTTTATTTTTGTCACTTTTTTTGACCAGTTGGTATTATGCAACTTGTAACCGCCGGTTGTTGTAGGCATATGTTGTACTTCACGATCGTTGTAGTTGAATGCCATTGTTTCACTGCGTGTCTGCAAAGCATTCGGGTTTGATGTGGATCATAGGAAAGCAATCCTTCAGTGTAGAAAAATTCGTGTGTCTTCACTGCGGTTTTCTTCTTCTTTAGGTGCTGTTGATCATCATAGTTGTTTTGATTTTTGATATAAATACAGTGGTCGTACGTTATTAATCTGAAAAAGAGGATGCAGACAAAGTCGAGTCCTGTATGATCTTTCTGTCGAAACATTTTTGCCCCAGATGAGATAAAGAAATTCATACTTTGAATATGTATCCAAAGTACTCTAGATTTCTTTTGATAAAGGTTGACGTTATTTATAGCTCTTTACTCGTTGTGATTAGTACCGTATTATTAGATATTCTGTCTGTCCAGGAAATCCGCAACAGCATGTTTCGAATGCTTGCAGGTTTCCTTGTTCAGCGCCCAGCTCTCGTTGCCTTAAAGCAACACAAGAACTGAGCAACTCGTGACTATACTTGTGACGTTCCGTGTTGTTCGATGTGTGTTAACATTTCTTTTCTGTATTACTGATAAGCAGTAAATTGATACCGAGAGTATTTATAGTAGGCTATATGTTCAATTTAGAGAAGAATGACTAAATCTTCTGAAGAAGACCAGGGCCCACAAAGGGGTGTCGAGTCGGTGTTGATGACTATGATACGTTCAATTTCTTTCCAACGAACATCAAAGTAAGTTTCTCAAATTATTTTTGGTAATTTTTTTGTCCTCATTTGACACTGTATTTTTCACTTCTCGTGAAGTCTTGTGCCGTTATACTGTTATAATTTTCGACCATTCGTTCATCAAGAAATGATTTTTTTGGCCACGTGATGTATGTTGAACGTAGGCATTTCGTGTGCAATAAATTTGCCCGACAGTGACAGACTGGTGTCTGGCACTAATTAAAACAGATGTTACATCGCACAGTTTAAATTTAGAATGTAAAAAAAAATTAAGAGGCATTCCTTGTTAAGCGTATACTTTCGTATCAAAGTGATTTTGATTTACGTATCGTCAGTTTCAGAATCGGTTCAGTTTTTGTTATCTACTTTAAAGTTCTGTTGTAAGTTTTGACGTTGAGGAAATCGTATAGAGTGAGATGACGGGAATATCATACGAACTGCGGGCAGCGCCACTGGAATTAAAGATAACAAAGATAATAGTAATGAAAGCGTATTCGCGTTAATATTTTGCGTGTATTGTTGCACGCGTCTGCTTAATTCCTGCTTTGTGCGTTGCCAAATTGGCCCGTCGACTACAACACAGTGTCTGCTTTGTGCCATTTGTTATCGGATTGTTTCACGAAGGCCGCCTTTACAAATTGCCCGTCAAATGGCCGAGGCAGTTAGCCCAACGGTTTTTTTAGCTTTTTTTTTTTGTAAATGGACATCCTCCAACATCTCGACTATACAGTTCCTGTCACTGTATTCTAAATTCACTAAACTTTCAATTTAAATTAAAATAAGGTATTTAAAAAGAAGTTAAAAATTGTTTTCTGCAAAAATGAGGATAAAAATGGAACGAATTAATTTTGCTATTAATACATACGGTGTGATAAGTTGTTTTGGTAGGAAATTGTGGATGTATATGCCTCTTCTTCTAAAAAAGGCTGAAGCCATAGTGCTTTTGAATATGCAGTTATATTTATTTATTTATTTGCAGTAATGAGTAATAGTAGTTGTTGTAACTCCTAAATTACTTCGGCGAGAAAAGCAGACGTGAGGTGAAGACAATTATTAAAATTGTAGTTCGCAGAAGCGACGGAGAATTCTATATTCTTGTAACGGATCGATTGACATGGATTACGGCAACTAAGTTAGAATCAGTACCGGGAAGCCGATATCTGAAGAACGGATAGTAGCAGTGTGCAGTGTTATGCGCGGACTACTATAATATAATGTTACGGAAAAATTAGTAGAATGGAAAGTACGTAAAAATCACCGCGTAAGCAACCACGATTTTGATCGATGTTGTCTTTCTTTTGCATGCATCACTTCCAGTTTCGTAAACAAATCAGAAGTAAAATAAGTCATACGATTTCATCGAGTAGGTACATACCCTCCAAGTTTAAAGCACGCCGCTTTCGTCTGTTGAAGCAACTTCACCGACCGTTATATTTACATCAGCACGGTCGCGTATTTGTGTAGAAACTAATTTGCGTTTTTATTTTCCTATAAATTAATACGTATAAACGTGTATCAATATTCTTGGGTTATACTGTTTCTGTAAGGTTATAGTAGGATAACCATCCTACTCGTAAGCTGTTCCCTCGTATATACATTACAGTTAAACATTCTTGAATGGCTGTTTGTCAAAACGCCTGTAATATTTATAGCCCATTGGAAATTAATGAGTTGATTAATAGCCTTTATAATGTATTAATTGGAAATTGTAGTCTGAAAAGTAGGATCATCTTCTCATGTATTCTTGTTACAGACAGACGTGTTTTGTTCTTATACTTTTTTTAGAGACATTTGAGACTCGTCGGATGACGAGTTCGGGTCAGTTCTGGGGACCAGTCCTCTTCCGCCAGTAGATAGAGAGAGTGAAAGAAAACGAAACAAACGCCAATGCGGACCGGGCGTTGACAAAACGGAAGCACGGGGAAAGCGAGAGAGAGAGAGAGAGAGAGAGAGAGAGAGAGAGAGAGAGAGAGAGAGAGAGAGAGAGAGAGAGAGAGAGAGAGAGAGGTGCAAAGAATGAACGTTCAGGTTATGATGGCGTTGTGGCGTCAAGGAGTAGAGCACACAATAGTTGATATTAGCCGTTGAGACATGGCGTCTCTGAGCTCGGTGGACTGCTGAGGAGAAGACTATGGGAAAGTATAACTTAATAGTGGACTACAAATTTTTTTAAGTACATGGCTTGTAACTTCACCTGTATTTATCGTGTAAAACGTTATGTGAACTTTGAAAATCGCCGTTTTTGGAATTGTTACGTAAGATCCCGTACGCTGTAATCAGACGGAAAGGTCATATTATTGTGAAGGTTTTTTTATCTTTTTCATGTTTTTATTTACCTAATTACAAGGCAGTACTTTAGTTTAAAAAAATTTGAAAATTTAACCTAACGTGTGTTATGAATTGAGGGTTTCGCTATTATTATTGCTGTTAGCAGTGGCGTAACTACCGGGGGTGGGGGGGATCAGAGGGATCAATCACCCCCCCCCCAATAGCTATAAAAAATGTCAGTGAATTTCTTTAATCACTTAACGTAAGCCCATTTCCAAATCAGTTGCGTGTGTTCAAATTAAGGTTATGAGTAATTGTATAAATAATTACGTGGGAAGGATCTTGAATACCTCATTAGTCCTGAGGAAAATTGGGAATCCAACCTTCAAGCTAGTCACCCCCCCCCCCACTCCCATGAGCAACTCCTAGTTACGCCACTGTCTCGTACAATTTGTCGATTTCAGAAAGGCACTTGTGACTTAGCTTCTTAATTAAAACTTGCTGTAATGGATGTAATAAAACTGATTAACGAAAATTTATTATTAGACCTAATACAAGGACTTGGAAGACCAGCGGGAACGGCACTTGCCACTCATACTGTCAGGATGTAGGCTGTTTTGTTTAGTCGATCTTCAGAAGTCCCTGAACGTAGTGTTAGGTGCAAAAATGGGAAGTGAAGCTTAGCGATAGTCACATTCCTATACCGTGCCTCTCCAGTGTTATTAAATTAATGGACATCATCTATAGGCCTCTGTTTTTGTAGGTTGTAGTTTTTTATTTTTATAGCTTAAGCCAATGGTTTCCAAACTTTTCAGTCCGCGGACCCCCTCCCAAAAAATTTAAAAATTCACGGACCCCGTCTGAGTTCTGAAATAAAACAAACAGTAAATATGATGGAAACTCATATTTTAATTATAAATGGAATAAAATTAAAATTCTCTTAACTTGCAAAAGTATAATATTAATTATATCAAACCTAGTTTAATGTGAACAGTGAAGCTGCTTTTACAGAATTAGCTCTGCAATATTGGATTTAATGTCTGATAACTTAAATATTAAGTAACTCTCGACATCAAGTTTATTTTTTAACTTTTCCAACCTCGCCTCTATCTTTCCAGCCACACGTGTTGAAAATCAGCTACTTAGACCGTAAAACCAGCTTCACGGAAAAACGTTACGCTAAGATAGAATACTTAAAAGCAAGATACAGTGCTTATATATGAAATAAAACAGCGCGATCAGTTCTGCATTGGGGGCGCAATGTGTTCGGCTGACAAACAGATCTGCTACACGACATGATTTAAAGATATTATTAAAGGCATTAGTTTTAAATTACTTTTGCAATTACAATTACTTTGAACCAAAAAGAAGTAGTGGAATCTTCTACTAATTGTTTTAAGATTCTAAAATTTAGATTTTAGACTATAAAGAATCGGAAAAAATTACGATATATTCTATTTTTTCTTAAAACTGTCCGCTGTTTGTATATTTATACCTTGTATTCCGTTTACACGGACGCACATTTTTTTTTAACTCAAGTTACGTTATTTTTACTAATCATCTAGTTTTTAAACACTACTAATACGAAAACGTGCGTGCGTTCATTTGAAATGTCATCGACGAATAAATTAATTGTCACGTGAAATGGTAGCAGTGCGCGGGCGTCGGTCGCTTACCGCTCTCGTGAGATGTGTTGATAGCAGCTCGTGGTGGCAACTAAATTTAGTCAAGATTTATGTTCACGCTGTATATCCATTAGTTTCTGTTTCATTGCGGCGTTTGTCGGATGCGTTTGTTGCGTAACCTAGGCTTTTAACCGTTGTGTCATCGTATCACACGCACACACAAACGCGCGCACTCTATGACATATGTTTGTATGCATTTTGTTTTGTATGTGTAGTATGTGGTGTCGAATGGTAGTGACGGAAACTCATGCCATATGACCACGGACGGCCTTGTACACGTGTCTTCATTGAATTGATTTGTACGTGAGGACATTCGTCATATAAAATCTAGCCTAAGATCTGCAGCGGGCGTTGGCAGTGGACTTTGACCTTGCCCTTAGGATAGGTTTCGTTTTGAAGATCGGTGACAACGTTTTGAAGTGTTGATGTAAATTTCAGTATCCTCATCGATCCGCTATAGCCTCGGTCAAGTCTTGATATCGCCTAGGTTCTGCAAGAAGAGACATTTTACAGGGCCGGTTCTTAGAATCTGATCCCTTTGTTAAACCATCTTAGCTCTTTTTTTATATTTTCGTTTCTTCTGTCTCCAAACCCCGCTTTTTTTGGCAGTAGGCCTATATTTTTCTTCCGAAACTGTCTAGCGCATCTTTTTCACTACGTTTTGCTAAGCACCCAAGTTTCTGATGCGTACAGCATAGTACGTAGTATTTTATTTAAAATGTATGTTGTTACCCTAATATCTCATTGTGCGATGACAGGGTGTTGTGGTAGCAGACGGTTATCATTTCTCGTGCAAAAAATACTACTTTAGAGACCGTAAAATTGTAGGAAAAGTTGCCTACGATACGTTGACTCTGATTTAAGCGAATTGTGTAAGCCGTAGAAAATAGTACTTCTTGTTTTTTAATAGAATAATATTTTCTCGATTTATGGTTTTAAGTGATCGTACGAAAGGGGACAGTCCACTGCGCGCATTGTAAAATTAACGACCGGAGCCTCTCGTTCTGTACAATTCAAGTCTTGCGCTACAACCCGGGAGGGATTTTTTGGCTTCCCTTACAATTTTCTTTCAATTTACTCTATCGAATGTCAATTTCTTCCAAAATTCCTCTCCCCCCATCATCCAAGATGTTCTCATCGATTTCAGTTATTGTATTTTTTACTAATTGTTTATTTTTACTTGACGATTATATGAAAGGAGGTATTTTCTATCGTCGAAACGTAATCACTGACATGCAAGTGTAACGTGTAAATACACTGTCATTTAACATAATAAGTGTGTAATAAAATCGTGTTTCTTTGAATGTCAAAGTCACATGTTGAGTCTGATTAAAACATTACAGTTTCATTATATCACGTAAAGGAAGTGAATTTATTTGCAAGCATTTAATCCGAAAGGACATATGAAATACGCGACGTCCAAGTGTTGTGTGCATTAATGAAATTACGTCTGTTTTCCGGAGAAAGTTATTGAAGAAAATACCATATATCAGAGTGGCATGAGCCTTTTACAGATCCTTGGCGAAGAGAATTGATCATTTACTAAAAATTTTTAGGATTAGTGGAAGTCATCAAGATTTTGGACATTCAGTATAAAAACACACGGTCATTATGGATATGAGTGTGAGTTAATCTCGGTCCTAAATCTTCACGGTTTTTACTGTAAATAATTCCACATTCTTTCGATTTAATTCAGGTTTCGTTTTTTTCTAGCACTGTAATTATGTTCACAGATGTACGCTGTTGGTTGAGAGAAGATATCCACACGTATGTATCTTGGAAATACATTCTCTGTTAAAGTCGTTGTTCCTTTCCGGGCTATTAGTCCGCGGTCTAATGCTGTTTGTAACAGCAGACGTTTCGGCCCCCACCATTGGAGGCCATCTTCAGTGTTGCACGATTGGAAGTTCAACTGGCAAGATGTCCCCAGTTCCCACTTGGACATCTTGCCAGTTTAACTTTCAATCGTGCGACACTGAAAGGGGCCTCCAGTGATGGGGCCGAAATGTCTAATGTTACAAACAGCATTAGACCGCTGCCCAGCAGCCCGGCAAGGAACAGAGTTGACGCCCGTCGTGAGAGCAATTAGGGTATTTATTTCCACTCTCCGTATTATACAGATTTATGTAGATGTATTAAAGACATTAAATAGTTCTATTATCACAGTCTCGTTGTAACTTTGGCTGTATCTCTTAGTGTGGATGTGTATGGTGTCGCCGAATTTATTGTGGTGTCAAGTTTGTGGAACACTTTGGGAGTCAACAGAGAAGGAGATTCTCTTTCTGTTTTGTTCGCCGACTTGAATCATCGCCGTCTTTCCTTTAAAATAATCCCTTTGTCCAGCAGTGAAAGTCATTTGGCGGTAGGCTACCTGTTTTACAAACACTCTATCAGTAACGGATTATACCTGTTCCTTCTGTGTGCATGTGTGGTGCACATGACTATTGCAGACTTATTTGTGTTTTCAGTAGCGGAAATGCCCAAGGCATTGTCGCTATGAATGCTTGTATGTCAAAACCGGACAGGAGTTTCTGGAATTCGGTTTGTTTGTATTGACGCTACATCGTCATACGTTCTGGCCATTCTGGGATGAGGTGTCCTCAGTGGCTTGATCGAGGCGCAGAACGCCTCATCGGTAGAGTGGGCAAAACATTTGATGGTAAGAAGAAACGTGCCGTAAGAAGAAAAATGGTATTGCTATTTAAATAAACTTAGATTCATTGATAGGTTTTATCAGTTTATGTCATTAAAAAAGTATGCAATGTAGACTCTGCGACTTGTCTTTAAACTCTGCATTCTGTTTAAAAGCTGAACTTTTTTTTACAGTGTTTCGTAAGTGCACGATAATTCGATCATGAACAATGTTATTGTAGCGGTCTTCTCGTGGAAACCTCTTGAATATTGCCTGCGTATGAAAAAAACCTTTTAGCGGGTCAGCGCGAAATGGACTGAACCTTGGCGCTTCAGAGAGCCGTCGCAACGGGGAAAACAGGTGGCAAACCTTTTGGATGGTCTTCAGCTTTAATCTTCTCTGTCAGGAAGCGCTTCATATTGCGGCTGCACGATGCTGCGAGGACAGACTACTCGCA
This sequence comes from Magicicada septendecula, assembly GCA_034769895.1. Classification (NCBI taxonomy): domain Eukaryota; kingdom Metazoa; phylum Arthropoda; class Insecta; order Hemiptera; family Cicadidae; genus Magicicada; species Magicicada septendecula. Next base: position 290,762,309 of record CM068374.1, on the reverse strand, counting down.
TATTCTGTTAGTATGTGTAAATAAAAACTTGTTTATCAAACACGTTCTCGCCACGTTGATGATTGAATAATTGTGTAATTAAACTAGTTTTACAGATAAAGTTAATTTTAATAAATGTATGTAGCGCCTATGCTTCAGTAAAATATAAAACTGCATTTTAATAAATAATTTTTCTTGATTCCATGTTAGACACTTCGAAATGTCTAAATGGAGTCATGTTAGACACTTGACTCTTGTTAAACCGTTTCTCGGTGTCTACAGCATTCTCACCTCTCTTCGACCACGATTACTCTTATCTTCTTGTTAAGAATTCGTATTCTTGAAAAAAAGATGTATTTTCAGCCTAGTCTTAATAAGCTTTATACAAGAAAGAGTACGTGTGAATTGTACGGGGAATATTAAAGACATACGTTTCGTCAAGCGTTTGTAACTTTGAGGATGTTTAAATATCTTAATGGAAGTTATAAAATGACATACATATATTTTTGATATTTATATAAAATTATTCGTAAATTTAGCGTTGTTTTAGGGAAGGGAGCTGATTTTTACTAATGTCTGTTGAAGAGTGTAGAAGTCGGTCTGATAATAAATATAGGAATGAAGTAAAATATTTGGATAAAATAATGCTTAAATATTACTTGGGTAATAAAATAATTTAGAGTAAAAGTGGAGGTGCAATGTCGGAAATTATTGGTTGCATATGATCCGGATTCCTACAGTCTTTGGAATGATATGGAATACTGTGAAGAATAAAAGATTTATCATAAGTTAAAAAAAAGTTTGTAAGCAGTGATACCCCTTGTGCCAGTGGATATATGAATCGATGAATATTGAAATATATGGGTGAGACGTCTTGTAATCGAACATGAGAACGATAATAAACTGCAGACTGCACAAAGAGGTTTGCGAAGGGACTACGCCAGAAAGAAACGAAGACAGAAAGAAGATAGGAAAATGATTAAATGGATATGTAGTCAAATTAAAGTAGCTGTACTTTCCATTCGTAGCTGTAGTGTGGTTGAATCACATAATAAAATGGAGGTTCTCAGGACATTTGGGTATACGCTCACGAATATTTTGGCTTTGTGAACAGAAGACAACAATGCCGATGATCCTTTGCAAAAGGGATGAACAAATTGACTAAAATCTTTAAAATAGTGAAGGGGATGTAGAGAAAGATGTTGAGGATGACTGAAGAGTCGTTTGCTCAATGGTGTACCGAGAAGATGGCAAGAGTTCATTGCACACTTTTACCGACTTCATTGAAATTTCCTAGCAAGTTCATTAGTTGGTCAAGAAGTTCGCTGGTCGCCTCCTGGAACAAAACAACTTCCGCTTCCACACGGTGGTGGATGACCGGATGGCACAGCACGCTCTATTTAACAAAGTCGTGTGTAAATGTGTGGCGGTGAGTGACATGACTTTACTGAAGTGACGTGCACACGTGATAATGTCCTCGATCAACAAAGGCTGGATGTTAATTGCGCATACAGACTTGTCGGTACACATTAAATGATTGCATTGACAAGTTGTGACCCCGTCTCTCTCTCTCTCTCTCTCTCTCTCTCTCTCTCTCTCTCTCTCTCTCTCTCTCTCTCTCTCTCTCTCTCTCTCTCTCTCTCTCTCTCTCTCTCTCTCACACACACACACACACACACACACACACACACGCACACACACTTTGAAGGTGTTATGCAGCGTTGATGTGATGAACGCGTTATATATGGTGCGTTTGTCTGCTACATGGCCAATTTATAGTGTTAACCGTTGTGCCCAAGTGCACGGTCGGGAGACGTTAGGCCTAATTTTGTAATCTTGTAAAGTTGCACAGTATGCGTATTTTACCGCGCCTTGTTTTATTTTTGTTTCGTTCCGATATATTTCGTATGCTCAACGTGACAAGATAGTATTTCAAGATTCGATCTATGTCAATTTCGATAGTTATGTAAATGGAAACTAAACATTTACAAATCTAAAGTTGTTAAGAGTATTTTACTTGGGTCAAATAAATCGAATACACTCCTTAAAGAACCACTAATTGTACATTATATTATGTACTCATTGTCCGTTTCTCAGAAAGCATTCTTGCTCATCTTCAGTGTTACGTGAAACCTACAGGAATATCGGTCAGACGTGGCGTTACGGGAGAAGTTAGGCGTTGACGATTGACGAGAGCTGTAGCGCCTAGAATGCGGGTTCCAGTAGTTGCATACAGTAATCGTCTTGTAATTATTCACCCGTTCCACCCGTTAGCTCACTGACTGAAGGAATGAGAACAGTTTTAATGTTACTTAGTTTTTAATGGCGAATAGTACAGTTGTCGCTGGACTATGACCACTTCTTTTCTTTTTCCACTGCCCCTCGCTGTGGCTTTCGTGATCATTGTATACAAATTGTTATGTTACTATGTGTTGACTAAAATTTGCAATACCATGTTTGTTGATGAAGTTTTAAGTATTTTTATTGTATGAAAAAATAATCACATTGTCTTGGTGTGTTGTAGGGCTGCGTAAGAGGCGAACAGAGACGGGAAGGTTGGGCTACAAGAGGACCACGAAGTTTGTTTCTGAAGCGCTGTGAAAATGGATTCGGATTCACACTGCGCCATTTTATCGTTTACCCGCCAGAATCTTACACGGTAAGCATAAGCAAGCTGTTATAAATGTGCAATTAAACAGTATTGGCACAACTCATAGGGTCGCGCTTCTTAGTAGTAATAGACAGGAGGTTAAACTGGACAACTGGGATGTTGTTGCTCATAGACTGTTGTGAATTTCACTATAGTCTGTGCAAACCTTAGAAAAACCATTGTGCTTATGGACTACGGTGTTGACAAACGTAACGTCATTATTGTTTTGTGGTCGACACTCACAGACACTCTTTCTCACTTCACACACACGCACACGCGGGCGCGGGCGCACGGAGTAATGATCGGTATTTATCAGTAAGTTAATCACGCGTGCGCGTGTGTGATCATTTAACAATGAAACAGAAAAGTCTTCATTTTGAAATCGCTGAAACAATTAACGACAGCTATCAGATCAACTCTCATAAACTTTAATGACTCTTTTATCTCTGCCTATGTAGCTCCGTTCTTGACACAGTCTTGTATCACTTTAAAGAAACGCCTACACTAATAGCAAAATGTCTTCGGCATGACAGATCGCTTCGTTGAAGGTGATAAGCTGCAGTTACTGAATAACACTGCCACCTACCGCACATAATACAGCATATGTATTATGCTGAATTTATTTATATTCATTAGTCGTAACTAATGAATAAACAAGTGGAAGTAGGATGAAAGTACTACGTGGTAACAACGCCCGTATGAAATATCTTTGCCTTTAACCCATTGCTTTTTTCCAAGTTTTGCACAGACTATAGGCTAGTAATAACAACTCTTCGAGTAATGCACATTTTAATTTACTTGGAAAAACGTTAATTCCATTCTACGATAAGCCATCCTCAGTAACTCGACTGAAACTTGGACAGGTACAGAACAGGTTGCCTCATCATGGAATAAGCGAAACGAGTAGGTGACGAGAAAAATGAGGAAAAGAGACCCTGTGTTATCCTGAAGAAAAGAGTTGTTATTATACATAGTTGTGATGCTCTATTCCTAGTCAGTGTTTCCCGGTGAGGAAATTCTTCGGGATTTAAAGTCCGATTCTGATAATACTTTAAGGGCACTTGAAAATTGTACGGATTTCCGTAGTTTTAATTGATCATACCTGACTTTGGATGCGGTGTGAATAACAAGTGTTACTAACGTAAAGTTCCCGTAGGAAAAGTAAACTTTAAGTTAAGAGTAATATTTCACTAGTAGGCCTATAGACAAAAATTGTCTACGTCGCGGAACTCATAAATATCGCCCACTTAAAAATTGCATGCCAATGTTATGTTCTAGTAGCCGAGCGAGGCGCTGGGACTCTGGCCCGGCCGTCTTTCGCGGGTTCCGACCTAAGTCTCCCCCGGCTTCCCTGGATGGACTCCGGGGAAGACCCGTCGGACGACTTCCGCGCTAATCCTCAGATTTTTAGTACATTTGTGGTAGAACATTATGGACATAACATTATGTGTTTACCACATTATGGACGAATGCAGGAACAGGCGCACCGAACATAGAAACGAAACCTTTCGGTGCGATATGACGGTACATCAATAATAAACAGCAGTGTAGAGGCTGGACTGTATGATCATATTTTGCCGTCCCAGATTGCGTTAAAATTGAAGGTTATAAAAGTCAGACGTAATTGCTCCCGCCAAAAACTATGGATAACGTTTGTGCTTGTACACCGTTGTTTGGTGTCGTGCTCCAGTGATTTGTAGCGAAGGAACGTGTAGTATCGTATAGGATGAATATTCATTGTTTGCATTCAACACAGAAAAGGAAGACCGTGTTTCCATCCATGTGCGAGTGCTTGTACATCTGCGCCGTCTCTCTCATTGCAGACTTCTTCTGTCCATCTCATCTTATGTGTCCTCTTTCTACGATCTCTTCGGTATAAACCGTTTCCGTCTTCTAGTTGAAATCCAGTTTAACAACCTTCTGGGGCAACGACTTGTTCGACGTGGCTATACCGTATGAGGTGCTTCGTATTCACGGTATCTAAAATTGCTTTGTGTACATCAGTTCGCCCAGTTGTCTTCACTTTTAATGGACTGGAGCCTGGACACTTCACAGAACCTTCCCCAAAAGGCCATTACCAGTGCTCTTGGAAGCCTTTGGGAGTATGTTTAATTTATCTTCCAAGTTTCAGCGCCATAGGCGACTATGACTTCATTTGATGCAGTTAATAAGTTCAGTACCTGGTCAGCATGATAGAGATAATGAAGGGTCCATAAATATGACAGTACATGACAGGATATAAATAGGAAATAGGGCATACTATGCTAACAGAAGATAAGAAGGTTTGAAAGAAAGATTGTAAGACATGTTTATGCCCCGTTAAAGAAGTTGATGAATGGAGAATAAGAAATAACTAGGAGACAGATGACCTATTGAATCATGAGGACCTTGCAAGATTCATAAAGGCTCAACGAATACTCTATGGGTAGGTCACATAGAGCGGTTGGATGATCAGAGTATGCCATAGAAAATCCTGAGTTCACAAGTCTATAAAAGCAGAAAGAGGGCTCCTCTAGGATAAGATAGGATAAGACCTAGGATAAGATAGTTGGATGTTGTGCTAGAAGATTTCGGAAGAATGGATGTGATGGGTTACGCTGAGATGCCAATGGACAGGAGACTTTGGAGAAGATTGGTATTGGAAGCCAGGGCTCACGTTGGGCTGTAGCGCTGAAGAGTAGAAGAGGTGACTATGATTTTTAGGTGGCAGAGTAAATTATCTCCTTGGTTTTATTGGCGAGTTTCCACTTAAATAAAGAAAGAACGTTGCTATCTAGAAAGAAGTACGTTTATCCTTTGCGTAGTGTACTCTAGAGATTAGTGTTAATGCCCACGCCCGTTTAGAACCGTGCCGAGAGGACAAGCATAAATGGGTAAACTGTTTATGAAGAAGCTGAAAGTATGTAGTATCGCATGCACCCGTGTGTCGCGTGTACCGTGTGATGGCTGTGTTAAGAACAGGTTTTATTAAGCCTGACAAAGTAGTTTTATCGGCGAGGCGTGCATGCGTCACACTGTATAAACGGTTGCAATCCGTCATCGTGTATGAATTAGAGTGTTCTGTTTGTGTCATAACTATGCATGCGTATGTATGTGTTGTGCAACCGTGAGAATGAGGGCATCCGTATGCTCGTTGTGCAGTTGGTGCACGCGGGTGTTATAGGCTATAGTGTGTCGGCTTCCACATACATTACTAGTAAGCGATACAAAATGATCAGGACTTATGTGAGACGAGTAACATTGCAAGGTTTCATAAAAACGTGCCCCGGCTTATCAAAACCTTTCACTTCCATTGAAACATTTATGCGCGCGCGTGTGTGCATGTATGTACATTCGTAGTACTAGATGATGAGATATTTTTCCTCCAAAGACGAAAGTAAAAGGAGAAAAACGTTTCCAGCCAAAATATTTATTTTTAGGTACCCCTGTTTAGGAGTCACAAAGTTGCCAATGATATCTCACTTTTTCTGCCTTACGTAACTGCACGGAAACCGTAGATCGTTTTTGGGTGTCATCTTCTAAACTCTGTTTAAAGTTACAGTTGAGGAGTTGTGAAGGAAATCGTGTATAAACAACAGGGGATTTCCTACTAGGCACCTGCCTAGGCTACAGTGCGGTGGACGTCACGGGAATTTTACTTTTTGGGAGGGAGTGAAATAATTTAATACAGACAACCAATGGGCTTACATATACATTTTATTATGTTGCCCTTAATTTATTATAAATGATCAAGCATAAATTTTCACAAAAGTGTTCTAATATAAAGTGGGCCTTTTTAGTACAGTAGTGAGGCCAGAATGATTATGTGCAAGTGAATGTCTAGCATTGAATTATAATTTAAACAAAATAGAAATATTGGAAAGACGAATTATTAGGAAAATATTAGGCCCACGAAAAACTTCAGAAGGTTGGAAATTAAGAACTAATGACGAAATGTATCAAAGTATAGAAAATATGACAGAAACAATGAGAAAAAGAATACTATTATTTTTTGGACATTTATATAGAATGGACGACAATAGGTTAACAAAGCAGATCTTCAAATATCTGTGGGGGAAGAAGTCAACATCAAGTTGGATTAAAGAAGTCCAAAAGGATTTAGAAAAAAATAATATAAACGCAGAAGAAGCAATTGAAAGAGAAGTTTTTCCGGCAAAAGTGTTAACAATGGAAGGAGTCCAGGGTAGAGAGAGAGAACTCAAAGTGGACTGAAGACAGTAAGTAGAGACATAGTGAAAAGATTAAAGACTATTGGAGAAAAAGAAAGGCACAAGGAATAAAGAATTGAAATTGGCATGTGGTTCTCAGATGGCCGATACAAATAGAAAAAAGTGGGCCTTTTTAAGTAAATCATTGTCAAATACGTTTTACTGAAATAAAAGATGAAAACAAAGTATCAAGGAGACGAGTGATACAGAACTGTTGAAAATGTGTTAAAATTAGCTAATAAATTGTCCTGTTTAAAAAGGGGACTTCCGGGAGTGAACTGCCTAGTGTCGCAAAGCGTCCGCCACTGTCTGTGAAAGGTGTAAATTGAAGTGAGCAGTCTCGAATTTCTATTGAAAATAAATATCATCTATTGTCTTTGTTATCAGAGAGGATGGTGACCACTCCCCAGACGGATGGCAGCCAATGGGACGCTTTTTTCCCTGGAATTTAAATATTGTTAAGTACGAGTTTTTGTTTTTATTATGATGACAAAAAGGGAGAATGGAAAGAAAAAAAGAAGATTGACTTTTTTTCCTTAGTTGGAGAGTAAAGAGGAATGTACTCTGAACTTGTAAAACTTGTAACATTTTATTTACTATACCATCTCATAATGGGAAGACAGAAAGACTATATGAAACTTTAATGCAGGCTATATGACGAACAGTGACTGGGGTTATAAGTTCTCTACAATTTTCAGATGGAGTATATACAGGTTTCAACTATTAAAATACTAAAAACCGCTGATACGCGTGGAAAGTATTCTTGGATGAAGTCTTCAACATCAGTGGCATCATAATCTGATTGTTTTGTGCATTTGTCTAATAATAAACTTAATATAATAATAATGGAGTGAAATGATAATAGGTTTTATATTAATATTAATAATTCGAACATAAAAGTGTATATAAAAATATTCCAATGAAATTGTATTCTACAAAAAAATCCATTCTGTGAAAAGTATCCTGGAGGTTGGCTCAGAGAGTTTGGTCAGCCCATCTTAGCCCATAACTTAGTCTACTTATGAGAATGTAACCAGACGACAAGATGGCGAATGGTCTTCGTTGGTAGAATGTGAGGCCAAGAAACGATGGAGGCGGGAGGGACGATGTTTTTATGTACAAACTGGACAAAATTTGTTCAGGAGAGAAAAACCGTTGGAGCGTGATTACCATTGTACCACTGATTATGTGACTAGATCGATAGTATTATTCGTTACGTGGCACGCGGATATAACCTTGGCTGTCTATAACTAACAAGTGCAAGATCTGACACAATGAAAGGGAATTACGTACACTTGTGTAGAGAATCTGCGTTTATTATGTCATTTTAATAGGCTATCGTAGTATTGTGGCGAGTTTTTGTGTGGACGTAAGTCATATCATATGAAGTGGGACGACGTCGTGTACGCAAGTACTGCTCAGACGCATTGGTATTGTGGGAGTCTGTAATGGGCGGAGGCAGCTTCTGTTTATTCTGAGAAATACGGAAATTACCGGTTTTCATGGTCACGGTACGTGTCCAGGTTAATATATAATCTTTTTTAACTTTTGAAGGACAATCGGTATTTATGATCTTTTCCGATTTCCTGTTCCCATCTCTTTTCTACATGTCTTTGGCGTGACTTTGCGCATAGCGGCAGTCTTAAGTTGTACGGTTTTCTTTTCTTGGTCTAAGTAAATAAATTAGAAAACAGATTTGATGTAAGAAAAGTTACAGACGTTATTTCCACTGCTTAGAAGCCTTTGGAATTTATCGGGAGTGGTTCTTTGATTTATCTCTCGGTTCAGAGTTGTCCAACTATTGTTTCTTCTAAGATGTTTAAAGTAAAATTGTTAAAACTTGAAACAAAAGCAAAAATTATACAGAGTTGGTGAAAACGTCAGTTTAGGGAATAACGGATAACAGGCGGAGCGTGGACATAAAATTGAGGAGGCTATTAATTACACAAGCTTATATGTTTGTTGAAGAGAAAAATCGATTATTTTGAGTATTTGAGGGTAACGTAAAATTGTCTCAGAAAGTAGTAGATGATAATCTGCTGATATCAAACCATTATCGATAATGAATTTTAATACATTTGCGTGTTGTGCGTAAGCGCGCGCATGTGGTGACGTTGGACCAAAATATTGCGTCGCGCGAGCAGACAGAAACACGTTTTCCATTAATTTAGAAGGCCGCGCGGCGATCACCATTGTCCGATATGTTTATATAGGCTACGTCAGTTTTGATGACGTTGCAATGCGTGAGAATGTAAAAATAGTTGTTTGTCATGGGGTGCGGATTCCAATAATTTATGTGCGGTACTGATGTAATACGCGTACACCGTCCGTGTAGAGGTCGTCGCGTCATGGACAATCGTGACCACGGACAAGAGCGCAAACGTGGTATTCTCTATTTGTACACACTAGAGATGGGCGAATTCGGCCACTTTAAGTGAGCTCGATCAGTACGTGTCAATGATTGATGTGATTCGATCATTGGATCACTATTCTGCGGATTCACTAAACTTCTGTTTGTATTCTTTACGTCAATAAAGTTCCTACAAGTTTTATCAAATTCGGTGACAGAACTGTATTATTTCAATTCGTGATAGATGAGTGATTACACACCCCCCAAACAAATATTTTTGAAATTGTAAACACACGTGAGCAAGATTCCTATGGTTCCATGATGTGTGTGTGTGCGTGTGAATAGTAAAAGATCGTGAATCAGGAATAATTAAAATAATTAATATTTATTTATTTTAGTTAAAATCTACGTATCTCTTTTCCATTATTATATTGTGTGTACGAAAAAGGGCGACTGCTCGAGTCGGAATTAAATGAAATGAGCGGGATTGAAATGAATGCCAGAGGCGTCTAGCGGAGACTGCTTGCGGTAACTCGTTCACTGACCGAATATTTTAGACTAACATGAAAGCCAGAGGCATCTAGCGGAGTCTACTTGCGATATGTCGTCCACTGATGGAACCAGTAAGTGACTGAGATTGAGACACATAGGCCTACAGCATGAACGAATCATCAACTGACCGAGATTGATTAGAAAGCCGTCCCGAGTCACCTAGCGGAAATTGTATGAACTTCCTCAGATAGTTCGTCAGTGATGGCACTATTGACCGACTCATCGTCTAAAAGATCGATATTTATTTAAAATAAATAAAAAATATTAATAATGTTAAATAGATATCAGACGAAGTGAGGAACGGTAGAAAGAACACTGGAAAATAAAACAGTACCAGATACAAAAAGAAACTTTTGCAATGTAATGGCTTATCTGTTCTTACCTATAATAGTAAAACTTGGAAAAAGAGGGTAGTATAACTTGGTAGTTTAACAGGGAAAGAATAGCGGCTAATACAAACAGCTGAAATGAAGTCTTTAAGGCGAGTGAAAGGTTATCGTCTGGGAGATCGAAAGCAGAATGAAGATTTAAGGGCCCACTTAAATATAATTTTTCTGAATAATATAATATAAACGATAGTTGATGGAATACAGTTTTTAGAGTGGAAGGTTTGAGGCGTAGTCAGGCTAGCAGTGAATTACAAGGCGACTGGGAGATCTGTGGGAAAGCTCCTGCGGAGGTGGTTGAGGGCTGATTACCGTGCTGAGGGGACAGGCTATTAGTTTATATTAGTCTATACCATAAAGTGAAGACGAGGAGAGAGAGAGAGATTGTGTCTATGTACATGTAAGCCTATGTACACACAAATCTTTTATAAATTATTTATAATTTAATGCTTAATATAACGATCTAATGTAAGTGATCAACGCAGCTGTTTAAAGAAGCAAAAGGCAATAACATTTTAATTAAAATGTGTAAGAACAGCGCTTTTGTGATGGGCATTGAATGATCCAACGAAGTGTACATACAAGCGAAAACTAAATCGTTGCTTATGAAACATTGTTAAATAAAATAAAAACGTATGAAAACCAGTCTAAATAAGTAAATGCTTATAAAACATCACAAACTAAAATAAAAAGAAAATCTGCAGTACAACAGTAAAGATAGTAGTAATTCAAATTATTCCAATATGGTCAATGAAAAATGAACAGAAAGCAACCAAAATGGTTTTTTGGAACGGTCAGGCGGCGCAAGGTTCAGAAGAGTAAGGATAACAAACTATGGGATAAGAGAGTTTGTGGCGTTATGCATTCCACTGCAGATGACATCAGAAGTAGAGTTATGTAGTTTGGACACAATTGGGCGAAGACAGGTTCCCAAAACAAGAATTATGTTGGCAACCTAAAGGCAAGAAGGAATCCAGCCAGACCAAAAAATGCAGGAGTAAAGGCATAAATATAGCCAGAGGGAGAGAATGTTATGGAATGTGTCAGGAAACATAGGAGAATGTTAAAGACGCGCGCACGCACATGTGTGGAGTAATTATAAAAGTGATTGTTTTCTTATTCAGATGTTAAAATTTAGCTTGTGACGTACGTTTGACAGAACGTATGAAGTGGTTCATTCGCTACAAATGTTTCAACTCAAATATTTAACAGTTACAATAAAAAAAAAAACAAACAAATAATTTAAGGGCTTGGAGAAATTTACTAGTTATAATTAGAATAAAAATGTACAGTCAGAGAAGAAGGAGGGAGATAGATAGATAGATAGAGAGAGAGAGAGAGAGAGAGAGAGAGAGAGAGAGAGAGAGAGAGAGATTCAGGAAAGCAGTAACGGTCAGAGGTGTGGCAGTCTGTCTGACTTTTCTCTGTCTCACTCTTTTTTTTTAATTTTCGTCCATAGACACGCACTCATTCTCATCCTGTCTCACTTTTGTCTCCCGTCTAAAAGAGATAAAAGAAACACATATTTATAAAGAATTAAACGGGCAGGCAGACAAAGGAACATAGTGCCGCCCTAGGCAGACGTCTAGTCACCACTACTAGGTCGGCCCACTTGTTCAACAGTTCGTCACGTGCGGAAGTTACATCCGGACCACAAAAGCAGTGTCGCAGCCTGTCACGCATCGCCAAGAGTATTTCCGGGTGTTTCGAATAATAAGTTCGCGCACCGTTAATGAGTCCGCTCCGTTCGAATTGGAAAACCCCAACACCTGTGTGGGTTATAAATTTACGAGTGAAGATTCGACAGTAGTTTTCAAGATTTCCATCGCTTGACACGTGTATTGCTTGTTATCGTAGTTTACATTTTTTGTTTGTTTTTGAGACTTCAGTAATCTCTTGACGGTCCACTGTGCTGACCGTGAACACAACAGAGATTATCCTGATATTTCAGTACAGCGTTTCAACTCATAATGTATATAATAGTGTTACAACAAGTTTAGCGTGTTGTTGACTTCGGATTTTTTAAACCATTGAAACAAAACATTTTTTGTATTTTCTTTATGTATGACACATTCTAGTGCGTTTTTTAAAAGTAAAACTCAGAAAAAGTGTTGAATTACGAATCGATTTCAGTGTTGTCAATAATGTACCTCTGGTCACCAGTCGGTCTTTGCATATGGGTTCATTGCTGTGATCTTCTTAGTGGTCACTTATTGAACAGTTTGTCGTGAAGTTTGGGGTTTGTTAAAATTCCGATTGAGAAGTCTCCGGATCTCAATCTGGTGGTGTCCAACCTGCTCGTTAACGAGCAGCCGGCTATGCATATGAAGCGACTTGTCAAACCGAAGTTGTAGCAAATTGTAGAATTAGGAAAACATTTTCATAATCAATCTGGGAAGCATAAGCGGACGCTCATTCGCCATACCTCCTTCAGAGTAGAAATTCTCTGTTAAAAAAAAAAGATTAAAAACAAATGAATCTAAAGGTTAGTTTGGCTAATATAAACTAGACTATCATTTTTGGTTTCGAAAGCGAATCGGGAGAACGAATGTTTATCACGCCTTGCGACATGTAACATGTCGTAACTTGCTGCATTAACGCATCGACCACCACACGCTAAAAGTATATCAGTTTTTCAGAGAAGGGTAAGCGGCGTGAACGAGCGGGGATTGAACCGTCTCTCCCCCAAGAAAGGAAACGAATTTTGGTAGCCAGACAGCACGCATGCAACTTACGCCTACATAGAATGAATTTTCGTAGTTTTTGGAGGTCCTGAGGTCCTGAAGACCAGAAATATAGAAATGAATGACCGGTAAAGGTCAGAAGAGAATGGTATATAGAAAGATACGATCGAGTTAAAGCTGTATACCGTGTAGTGGGTGTGTTTGTATTTTATTTATATTAATTGTACGAGGCAGTTGTTACACGTTGCCTGCTACTTCAGTTGGCTTTGTTGCAATAGATTTGCGCTGTGCCAGCCAGCGGGTGGTGGGGTCGCGAAGCCTTGACTGTGACAGAGAATCATCAATAAGTCTACGTGGAAGTACTGTAATGAATTGACGTTAAAACAGCGGAAAAACAACGCGGTCTCCAGAAACGGTCTCGTCGATACATTTTTCAAACGCGTCATATTGTTGCTATATTTGGTCGATGTTTATGATCTTGTTCCATTTTTTTATGGGCTTGCGGCGTTTGTGTGAGGTACGGATAAAGACAAAGACGAAGTGAGGAGTTTTTCGTTCTGTTGTATAACGTAGATTCTGAAATCTCCACAAGTCCTTTATTATTAAGAATAAAATACATCCATCGTGATACTTTGTGTCATTTTAATGGGCCTGTCCGTAGCAGTTAATCTGCTTGCGAAAAAGACTTGTTCGTAAAAATTATTAAACAAACAAAAAAAAAGGACGCGCTCGTATCTTAAATTGATACTTAATTTTGGTGTTTATGTTTTATTTATTGGAGTCTACTCCCGTAAAGCAGTTACAAGTTTATTGCATTAGACACTTTGCTTTATAAATATATAGTATATAATTTAGCGTATATACAATAATTTAGTTTATATAATAATATACAATTTAGTATTGTATAGTTGAAAGGTAATAGGTCTACGTTCCAAAATAAACCCGATTTTTATTAAAACTGTTATTAAAGAAATCTTTTTGAAAGAATGTTTCTGTGTGATCAAGATAGTATTCTTTCTTTTTTTGGCGGCAGAATCAATGTGTAGTTATCAGTTTTTTTATGTGCCTCTGTGATAAAAAAACAATAATTGTCTTACACTCACAAAAACTCTTTAAGGAAAACCTTTTGGATTGCTTTTGTTGATTATATTAATTAGTAATTTTAAACGATTTATACTGAATTTCAAATGAAAAAAAAGACAGGTGGATTCAAGACTTTTCTGAGAGGCAGCAGAAGAGCAAGCCAAATTCGTGAAGTATTAAGGGAGCAACTAGTCACTTAAGAGAGTGTAATCCGAAAAGAAGGTTTGAGTCACCTTATTGGGCGTATTCGGATTTGGCAAGATCTTGTCAGACGTTCTAGAAGAGGTCGAAGAGACGTGGTTTAACGTTTATACCCATAATTCTTGTCGTTGACGCAAGTACTAACAACAACAATAATAATAATAATTATTATTTTTAAAGGTAATCTTCCCATTAAATTATGCAACGGCGTATTGATGTTTTGTGTTAGAAATTGTTCAGGAAGTAATTTTATTTCTTGTTCATTTATTTCGTACGATGAACATTTCGTTAAGACGAAGTGAGGTACAACGCGTTCTCTGCGGCTTAATGCAGCTTCCAGTAACACCATATAGGTAATCCGTTGTCTAAGTTTACGCCGACAACAGAAAAACCGCCTCATGTCTTCCATCTGATGAAACAGTGGCGACACATCTGCGATCCGAGATCACGAAATCGTGGACCGATGTAGTCTGTGTCATGTGTTATATCGTTTCCTGTTTAGCTGAGTAACCTACGACTCGAGAAATGTCTATGGTTCCGCGTCTGGACTAGTGCATGTGCGAACCAACGACAGATCAGTATTCGTCCGGCTTGCAACCGCTGTCATTTCTGCTAGCGGAGATTTTGTGTTTACTGAAAAATAACGTGATGGGAACTGGAGGTAATAAGAGTTCTTACAGTCGAGGAATGATGTACCAAAAGTCAACAATGATGCGTTGTAAGTTTGAAACGTAGAAGAAATTATGATTGGTGTTTGCGACGACGTGGTTGTGTGGAGAGTCAGAGTGCCCCGCATACGCAGTACACGTAATACGTTCTCTTCGTTGTTATCGAGATTAGTTACACGTTTTTAACTTGGCGTGAATGTATTGTTTTTTTGAGCGGTCATAATTTACAGATGTTTCTATCTGGGTGGATGCGAACAGATGTTCATATGAGGGCGTGTAATTTTTAATGAGATTCAGTAATAAGTAGTTGTTAGAAGCCATTATTGAGATGCGAGTAGCCGTAATTACCTGAGTTAACAGCTGCATGAAATGATAATTGCACACGGGCACGGGGGCGCTTTTTGTGCTCACTGACAGTAATTTCGATTGTGGCAGTAAGGCCTGCCGCGCCCGTCCACCTCATTAATAGTGCAGAAAAGACTCGCATTCTTTTCTTGCGAGTCTGGATTCTTTCGCACACCTGAGCTCTTCAAATTATTTGTTTGTATTTGAGAAGAACTAAATTAGTTCGTTCTTATTCATAACGTAGCTGGTATGCCTAGCAGTTTCGATCGATATTCAGAGCTGCAAGATACGTCATCTATTTCATTAATCTCAGATACTTCATCTCGTGCTTCATTATTTTCTGAACACACTGAGATAAAAAAGTGTTGTTAATTAGGGCAGGACTAGACATACTTGAATTGTTTTGTTTTATGCAATTCGATGTTTGTTGAGTCACATGGAATAAATGACTCTTCGGTACCTGAGTACTGTATACTGATATAGCTTTCTGAAACGTAGTAGTTTAAACAATTACAGATCAGATGCGGATTTCAGATCAGTAGGCCTATCTTCTGCACTGGATTAAGTCACTAAATGTTACTAATTTAAATGAATATTGGATTCGAGATAAGAAAGACATTTCTGAAGTTGTAATATGTTAATATGTTTGGACCATCGTGCTAACGAAACCAGAATAATAGGGAAAACTGACGGTAGGAGAATGTTGAAAATAAAATGGGCGGAGAGTATCAAACGAGCGGGTTGTGGAAATAATGGAGTAGAACAAGACGAAGCAGGTTGGTCCAAGCTTGGTCCTTGCAAAGATCAATTCCTTGTGATGGAGGCTGCAATGAAGGAGAACTACAGAGGAAGGCAGAGATTGGAGTACTTGAGACAAATGGTTTAGAACTATTCGGAAATAAGATTTGCTCAGAATAAGCGGCAGGCGACTGACGACAGCGAAAGAAACGAGATTAAGGTTGATGAATTCGGAAACAGTTTTGTAACGATTGAAAGAGTTAAAAGGTATACATAGGCGTATTTACGGGAGGAGACCGGACCCCTCCCCAAGAGGGTTGAAAAAAGTTAACGAAGTTGGTTAATCACTTATTATTATTTTCAGCTGTGTACGCTAATATAGTAGTAATTCTTTTTTTTAATATAAAAACAGGTTTATTACACAGCATTTGCGTATACGTTTAAAATATGGAATATAGGAAAGTCATTTCAGTCAGTAGCTTTGTAAACAATGTTTTAGTAACACGTATTTTTACTGTGTTATTGCCGTTTACTTTAATGGGATTGATTTCAGGACGTTATCACACGTTTATCAGCCACTTTAAAGGCAGTAATATTGATTAGTCTTGTTTTTTCTTTTGTATGAAACCGACTCGACAGCCCCCCCCCTCCCCAGGAACAAATTCTAGATAGGCTTACGCTACTGTAGGTATATGGTATTAGGAATTATTTACAATTATCAAAGGTTGACTATTTTCTAAAGCAAGGCCGGCGTTTCACTATGCGTTTTCACAGTTCTACTTAAAACGGTCTGGTTAGACAGATTAAGAAAACGTTGTTATAAACGAGTGCTGTTACATCAGTATATACAATGGCCACCTTTTATTGTAATCACTATGGGACGCAACCTTTTTGGTAACAATACCCGAATGATAACAGTTACCGAAGGGGATGACAGTCTTTCAGAGAGTATTATAGTCTAAGTATTATAGTTTAATTATTGTAGTCTTACAGCACTTTATGTACGTAATTTAGGCTCATAGTGTAGTACTGCAAGCTATTCTATATTAATAAATCGTACTTTCTTCAAACCAGTAAATAACATCGATTATATAAAGTTTCGGCAATTTCTATTATTTTCGAGTAAATACTTTTCCTTAATGAGTGCTTCAAAATTAAAAATAACATAAGCCTATACACTATTATACTGTAGCAGTATTATGCGAGATTAATTAATATGAAACGTTTACGGCAAATAAAAACTAAACGTTTAATCGGAAATGTATTCATATACAGTGCTAACCTAATTCTCGTAATAACCTTGTTTGCATACAGTGCTAACCAAATTCTCGTAATAACCAGGTTTGCATCTAATTTTTTAATTTTAGCTCGTCGAAAAGAAAGTAAATCATCAGTATTAAAAGTCGGCACAAATTAAAAAATTTTACAGGCATTGCACAAATGCAATGCACAGAGAAGGGCATTGAAAATGCTTCAATAAATCTAAAAAATATATATATATATATTTATAATTATAAATATAATATATATGTATATTCGCTTCCTCCTGATCCATCGCTCCGTAATAAATCTTGTCTGATGTACTACCTTACGATAAATTTAAGGGGATATGGCACTGAAACTCACCAAAACATTCAAAATTTTCTACGTTATTGACAACAGAGAAGTAGTTTCTATGAAAACTCACCGGTTCCCATTTTCGATCACACACCAGCAATCGGCCCCAAATGTGCAACACGTCCTTATAAACATTTTCAATGTTAACAGAGAGGATAATTTAAGAACGTGTTTTATTCATGTTTAACACAGACGTAGGATATTACTTTTATGGTGTATTTTATTACACAAAAATAATGTAACTATAGTAATTTCACAAGCGTTGTTAAGCACACATCAAACAATTGTAAACTAAATTTTGAATATCGGTATGGAGAATCATACATGACTTCCATATTCTAAGATTTATATTTAAAATCATTTTCGAAATGAAATATTACCATAGAAACTACTTCTTTCTACTTACTGCTTCAGCCTTAACCACAGTACTGTGGTGCTGGACACTTTTCGGCTTGCATTTGTTATGTTGGTATGGGTTCGGCACTTTCCATTTAAAAACCGTGCAAATGTAAGAAAATAAACATGAATGAGGCCAGAAATAACGCGAATTGTGTGTGTGTGTGTGTGTGTGTGTGTGTGTGTGTGTGTGTGTGTGTGTGTGTGTGTGTCTTCCCTGCCTTTTCATTGCGGTAGTCATAATAATAAAATGGAAACGTAAACAGTACATAACTGAGAAAAAAATACATAAATGAAAAAATTATAATTTTATTGCCTGGCAACAAAATTATTTTATTTTTAACAATTACCATTGTTTCAAAAAGTTTAAATAAATTTTTAAGTACTTTACTCTTGTTAAAACGTAAAAGGTTGCAGGTAAACTACCCCTTCCCCTTAACCGATCTTCACCAAAATCGAAAGTCCTTGAGACCTCTACAATTCAGGGACGTATGCAAAATATTATTTGATTCTGTTTGAATTTGCGGCTGTTATCGTTTGCCAAAAAAAAACAAATTTCCCTTGATAAAAAAAACCGTTGCAGGTAAACTACCCCTTTCCCTCAACCGATCTTCACCAAAAACAATAGGTCTTGAGTACTCTACAAATCAGGGCTGTATGCAAAAAATTATTTGATTCTGTTTGAATTTGCGGCAGTTATCGTTTGCCATAGAAAAAAAATCTACAGACACACACACAGACACTTTTCGGAAAACGACTTTTTTTCATGTTTTGAGTGTAGTAGAATCAGAATCTGCAATAATCTCGAACACGATTTTTTTTGCCATCACCATACTTCCATTCCTTAAGGAATATGGAAGTAAAAACGAACATTAAATACAGTAAATAAGGGAAAAATAGTAATAATAATGTAGTGTCAATAAAGGTTTAATTTGTAAACATGATTCAAACACTGACTGTAGCTACGCTGATTTTTAAAAAGATTCATCTAGTCGATTGCCAGATGGGAATTTCTTCACATCATCTGCATCGACTTCACACGCTTCTGCTTGTCTGCCGTCGTCTTCCTCAGCAAGTTTGGCTGCTGCGGTAACATAATCTGGTGACATCTCTCTCATTTTGTCCGGATATTTTTTCTAAGCCTTCTTCCACAATTACACATCCTTTAATGAACGTGCCTCTATTAAAACAGTTTTTAATGGTATTTTCGGTTACTTGACTCCATGACATTGCTAAAAGACTCAAAGTGTCTGGAAGATTTATTTTCTTTTGCAAATTCGTTTGCAGTTATAGCTCTCAATGGGAACTGAGATAACACCTTTGCACTGTGCAAAGGGTAACAGTCTTCAAGAATTTGCTTAAATTTATCATATATATTGTGCTCTGTGAAACCGAGAAGTATTTTATACAAGCAGCAAAATGATAACATTAGCCGAAGCTGTGATCCCAATAAGCGGCGTGTTTTTTTCCCAATCATATACGTTCGTTAGGGAATCTGAGAAAGCGGTAACATTAGCCGTTTGATAACATTATCCGTTATTACAAAAACGGCGGCAACTTGTAATTGTAGTGCGATGGAAACTTATAAAACACCTGAGCTTCGTTAACACGTTCTAAATAGACGCTGTTACGCTCATCATTTACAGCTGGAGTTACCAAATTTTGTGGTTATAATTATTATATTTTGGTGTGCGATAATGTTCGACGAAGACCGATGTTTTTTTCTTGTTTTTGACACGGTATTAGTGGACAAACTTACCGTATTTATATATCAGCTAAAAAATCTCGCGAGACGGTCGATTCCCGTTTTGTATGGAAAGGATGGACCCAATATTTACGATTACGTGGGCCTATTGACAATCCATCTGCTTTAAACGGACAAATAATTTTTAATTTTTTAATGCATCATGTAATTTATTCTCATATTTCTATATACGTATAAATACTAAAAACATATTTAACCTATAAATATAAATGTTCATATATGCTCGTATTTTTCTTGTACGTTATATTTTTTAATAATAACAAGATTTTTTGCAAGAATATTTATATTTTGTTATTTTGTACATTTTTTAAATATTAATATATATGTGATGATGGTAGTTACTAGTTGAATGCTATGGAAACATGTGTAAATTTACAAAATAATAAAACAAATGTATATAAATTCTTGTAAAAAAATCTTGTTATTATTAAAAAATTAAATGTGTAGTATAAATGAACAATAGGCGTATATAACTGCTACTATAATGTATTATAACTATATATTTATATAATTTTCTATATAGGTAACTCGAAGTTTCTTGCAGCAATTACGTATATAATGTTGTGATGTTATTCAATATGTTTGTTTCTTTTGCAAGTAGTGCAATTTCGTATTTTCTTTTTTATATAATTACACTACTTGTAATATTAATTATTATTAATTTTATATTAATTATTTTATAAAATTTATATAATTATATTTATAATGTAGATATGTTTGTATACTACCTATCCATTTGTAAATATAAATGAATTTATCTTATTATTATTATTATTATTATTATATCTGGTGTAATTATTACACACGCGCGCGCCTTGTATACTGCCTAAAGTCATGTGACGGAATGAATTATCCCGTTTTATGGGTCAGGTCAAACCGCCGGACTGTTTTAACTTCAGCGGTGAAAACGTGTAGGTGTAATGCCTGCCTAATATTGTCGTCAGTAAAATTACCGTGTTCAGGTAAACTTATTAACTACAGAATAATTTTTTAGAAAATCATTTTAAATTCAAAAACATTAAAATTATTCCTATTACTGTCCTGATTCTTTTCAATATATAAATACTGTTTTACTGTGCGAGTAAAGTCTATTGCGGCGTAGTTCTTATGCACGTTGATGGTTTTACAACAGGCTAATTTGTAATTATCAAGTACGTCCAGTAACAACTTACCGCATTTTGAAGTTATGAGAATTTCACTCACTTTTTGCCTAGCGGTTATTAAACTGATTGTGAAGAATTAATTAAAATTTATGTATTATTGTTTCATTAGAATTTATTGATCTGAATGTTGCACGTAATTTGTAAGGAATTCGTAAGGCTTTACGGCCGGCATCACATACTTTCTGCCGGACTATTAGGTCGTGGCCCGGCCTAACTGCTTTCGTTGTTAACAGACGTTTCAGCCCCACCATATGGGGCCACCTTCATTGTAAAAAACGATCGAGCAGTTGGCACGGTGTTCGATTAGTCTGTACTTCGGTACTGGAGTGAACACCGGGCCAATTGCCCGACCGTTGTTTACACTGAAGGTGGCCTTCGATGGTGGGGCCGAAACGTCTGTTAACAGTGAAGCAGTGGACCACGGCCTAATAGCCAGGCAGAAAGTGATTTCAACAATGAATGTGTAAGTTCTAAACTAGTGATACAGTTGTTATGTGTTATCAACCTTGAGTTGAGTAGGCCCACACGTAAATGTGCTGACCGTTTGGCCGAATTTTGAATTCGGCCTGATGTAATCAGCATACGTGGCGGTACTGAGTCAGTTGTATTGTAGGTGTACACCCTCGATCGATTATAATAATTGTTTCTGCTATAGTTACAGTGGTATGGACACACAAAAAGAATGGCACAGGAAAGATGCCAAGGAGAGTTATAGAATGGACCCCACCAGGAAGAAGAAAAAGAGGAAGACCACCTATCACCGAGATAGAAGAAATTCAGACTATATTGAGGGAAAGAGAAATTGAAGAAGATCTTTGGATGTATACGCAGCAGTGGAAGATGAGAATTCAATCAATTCTGTAATCTTTGGTTCCGGAAAATGTGTAAAGATTCTACAGCCGGATAATAATAATTTCTGTTATGTTGCAATATTGGGATCTGTGTTGAACCAGTAGTGGTTGTATTGTATTGAGATGTCTATTTCAGCGCGGGCAACTCAGTGACAATCGCGTCTCTGAAACCGTCCGTGGAAGAATAGAACGAGTCCCATCTTGTTGATGTGTGGAGCTATATGAGAGTCAGTGCTGGGCTAAAAACTAACCGACTAAAAAGTCTGTCAGCGATTGTCTCTCGTGTGCGACAAGTCTGTAGTGTTAAGGCATTCAGTAGAGAGATAGTTAGCTTTAGCACTGGTAATGAATTCTGTTAGTCTTGAAGCACTGGGAATTGTAAGTTTATGCGAAAAATCACTATCCTGTCCACTACAGGGAGACATGAACAACATATACTGATAATTTGTTATAGCAATCTTTTCAGTACTTCCTACATTGAACTGACATTTATATCTGAACTCACATACAGAAAATACTTGTCCTGATCCAGTGTGCGGTTAGATTTCTTATACGCCCGTTTTCACTTGCTAGCCTTACAGTTTCTCGGAAAATCGGTCTTAATTGCACTTAAAAGGTGTCTTTTAACTAGCCACGTTATTGGTCTAGCCAAAATTTTAATTAACCAAAAATGCTGGACATGTCACAAATTTATGAAAGTTCTCCGGTTTGGCTAAAGCGCCTCCCCTGCTTTTCTTCTTCAGATACCGCGTACATTCTGCCCACATTCTCTCACGATAAACTAATAATTTACAAATTGGCTGATTTTATGTAGCACAGAATTTATAAACTTAAAATAGATATCTAACTGCAGCGAAGACGATACCTAAAGTGACACGTTTTTTTTCTTTTGGCAACCACGTTTATTGGTACCGTTGAGAACACCAAGCGTTTTGGCTGTTAAGTGGTATGACATTATCAGTGCAAAACTGAGAATGAACAAGAGTTTGACACGGCTCATTATTTGTAACAAACAAACAAAATGTTGTTCGTAAAAGTTTCGACCACCAAAGTCTACTAGTGAATCACAACACAGCCAGGCAATAATACTCAAATTAATGCAACTTACGAACGTTTGGTGTAAACTATCGTTCAACGTACGCGTTACCTTATCTGGTATGCACGCAGCGTAAGCGAACATTTCATATTTGTATTAAAATGTCGTCCGTAGTAAATTACTGTGAAATCGGTAAAAACGACGACCACGAACGTTCGTGTGTTCTGCACTCTGCATTTTACCGGATGTGAAACCGGTTACCCTGAGCATCAAGCGTGAAGACGTGTGACGCGTGCTCTTCCGAGATCGAGGAAACTGTTGTTCACGTTATAAACGCGACGTTGGGACTTTCGTTTCATTTTTATAACTTAATAAGTTAATGTAGCGTAAGATAAAAAATCTTAGAAGACCTAGAAATATTATTTTTTATGAGAACGTTTCTAAATTCCATGTTATGAAATAATGTATTTGGAATTATATAATTTCTAATTATGTCCTTGTAAGTGTTATTAATTTATTTATGTGTATACTGACACCCGCCTATGTGTCCTCCGAACGAGGTTGAAATTTTAGTTAATTTAAATAGAAAATTATACTATTTTTCTTGCTCCGCTTTTCGACTTGTGCCAGCGAAACGTTTCGGGGCACTCTTTGTTGCCTCATCTCTTTTAGTCGCATGTTTTAATCTTATGCTGCTTACTTTGGCACTGCAGATGTATTCGACCTCTCGCAGCCCAATGTTTTTTAGATCATACGGAGTCCGTGTCTCGGAAAATATTGATCTTGTTCTGAAGATGTGAGCCAGTATGCTCTTTATGTCGTTGGACTGGACTTCAGTAATTCCGTGTTGGCAGATATTTTTATGCTGTCATTGTTCTGAAACATTTCATTAAACCCCTTTCACGATAGATACGATAGAACAACGTCCTGCTTGATTGCATTTTGCTTTTAGCAAGCGAAATGTTTCAGATTCTAAAATTAAGTCACCACTTTTACACCTTTAAAATGGTAATTTGAGGTAGGCTATACATTTTATATTACCACGGTAAATAAGAAAATGGAGCATTAGCTGCACCTGCTCCATACTGCGCCTGAATCTCCTTTAACTTTGCCATCCGATGAAGCCAATTTAGGGCTGAATAAGCCCAGAGTCCCTCTGAACGTTTGAAAGAAAACGATTTACGCAAAGGTGCTTTGGAACCCCCGACGCCCGCTTTAGAAATAAGTATGCTGACTACTGAGCCACATGGGCTCAGTATTTCAATTTCTGGCGTTTCGCCAATCCTATGATGAGACTTCCGTCATCGTTGAATGGGCCAAACGTTTGATGTAAATAACTATAAGACTATGCTACATACATAAAGCTCGTGAAAAGCTGATGAGCGCGATTAGTGCGTAACCCTTGTGAACTGCTGCGGCTGACGACGACGACGATGATGATGATAATTACGACTCAATAAATACCTCGTTGCCAAATATCATAATTGTAAAGCGTCAGTTGAATTGTTTTGAATATTTTAAAATACAATGGTTAATCTTCCTGTACGGTGTATAACATAAATCTTTCGATACAAAATGCAGTATTGCAGATCTACGTGTTATTTGTACGTTTTCGCTTTATTGATGATTGTTGAAACAATTTGAAACGGTTGGTGTTCTTTCACGTTCAGCTGTAAAGAAGCATAACTTATTCCTTCGTTCCATATCCTCGCGAATGAGTCGTTCGTCAGCCAAACGGTGTTAAAGAACCAATTTCAAAGAAATTTTGTGTAAATTAATCAGTGCGCGAACAAATTAGCGTCGTGTGCGACTTTGACGGCGCGTAGGCGTTCACAGTTTCGCTCCGATGACAGGCAGCACCACAAAAACCCGACAGAGCTGTTAATTCCAGTCGCATATCGGGCTGTAACACCTGGATTTTACTCTGAATGAGTGAATTAATTAAAACGATGAAGGGCGTGGGTATCGATCTGGTGACAGCGGCGGCTTTCTTCTTTCTTTGTATTCCTCCGTTAGCACTCCACGGACAGTGTAATGTTCGTTAATTTTTTCTCGTTTAGAAAGCTTTCCCTTCTTCTTGTGCCATCCGGTGCGGTGGATTTTCACCGTTTGGCTTTCACCTCTCTGTCGTTATCGTTTACGGAGGGAAAAATTAGTTTTTTGTTGTTGTTGTGAACAGTTGAAGAAAACTGCAGATTGCAGTACAAACGTGCCTTTTACTGATTTTATTACGACTTTTTTTTTTAAAGCGGTGATGGAAATATAAAAAGATATTCTGAACTAATAAAACGTCCCGATATTTTATCTATTGTTCGGATTGAATTTAAAAAGCGATCCGTTGACGTAGATACTACATGTGAGACGCGGGTTCGAGTTCCAGGTGAAGCGTTCCATCCCCGTTTCCACTGACGTGAGCAACGTCTTGTTGCAGATTCAATTCTGGAATGATAGGTCACCGTATCTTGAAGTCCTGCTTCTGTTAAGTAAAATGGAAACAGTAAAACATTGCAAATATTGTCAACGACGTAAGAGAGAGGCTCAGAAAACTAATCGATTTGAAACATCGTGTCACCAAAGTGAAGGATTGACCGTGAGACCGTGATTTCTGTCGAAACTGTAAACACACCACTGTTATGGATTCTCTTTGTCTGCGCTGCGACGGGTGGCTATTGCAATTATTCGGACCTTTGAGATTGCTGCTAGGTTAGAGGTGTAGTTAAACTATTGTTTAACCAGAATGGCCTTTTTCTGCATACACGTGGGAGGTTTTCACCTCGTATAATCAATTGTAACAGTTGATTGTAACATTTTTCACCAAATTGGTAATATGCCTGAGAACTGTATCTTTCGTGTTTTAACGATGAACGTCATCTCTTTATTCGTAGCCTTTGGAGTATTTTTTGTTGGCACTCAGTCTGTCTGGCAGATCTTCAAGGTCATCTCTAGGTCTGTAGTACCAGCTTTCTGTTAACGCTCCGTACCGTCGTATCGTATGAAAGGGTTGACAGCTTGTAACATTTATCCATCAGTTACTGACAGATGACTTAGCTGTAGACTTCCACTGCGCAGAATGTCTTCACATTCATAAAAGCACTTAGGGCATTTTCAGACCCAATTCTGATTTATAGGTTAATCGTTTAGAAGTCTCGGTAATCGTAACTAAATAATTGTATTGTACTACTCTCTCTCCATTTACTGTAATTTTTTGAAGTAATCATTTACTCGACTACTATCGATCAGCGTTCCAGGCTTAGTGTAACGTTGTTCGAGGAAAGATTAGTGGCGAAATCTGCGCCATCTACCTTCTAACCTGGGCCTCCGTGAATTCGGGACTAAGAACAGGGTTTCACCTCACTCCCGTAATAGTCGGAGCAGAGATTAATGAGTCCTGCTGGGCAGTATGTTTCTTCACGTTGTCAAGCTGGTAAAAAAAGACCGACAACCAGATTACGAATTGAATTCAGCTGAATTTTTATTATGTGGGATAACTATTGATTATTGTGACCGACAAAATCGTAAAGTGGTAGCAACAAAATTTAGAATTTCATAAATTAATAGCAAAATAGGCAGCTGAAAAAACAGTGGTATTTAATGTAGTAAGGGACTTCCAAAGCAAATATTTTGTACTGTAGAATATGAATAGGTACGGACAACTGATTCCGCTAATAATAATTTTGACGTAATAAGTGTTACTGTAATTCGTTTTATAGTTTTTATTTCGTGCTAACTCTGATAAGCAGAATTTTCCCGCACCAACTGTTATCGTACGTGTCTATTATTATAAACATAGACTGCGAAAGGAACACATTGGCTGGGGGTGGGAGAGTTTTAATGGTTAAATACGTTCAAGTTTGCAGTGTTAATTTCATTCGCCTGCGTGCGTCCGTCGATTGTTAAGGCGGTGTTACTTCAATAACGTTTAATTATATTTGTGCGTGCTCTTATCTTTTGTTGTCTTCACGTGGTGAAGTGTGTATTTTCGGTGTATTACGTTTCATGTGCGTCTGAAGTTCGATTACGTTGTGCGTTTCCGTGAACAGGTATCGATTACCGTGTACGTATTACAGTTCTTGCACAATTTTTTAGCGGCCGTTGTTTTAGGACTTGCATTATTCTGACACGTCATTCACATACGAGTATGTAATAAAATTAAAAAATTATGGAGTCTAGTTTGTAAAGTGCAGTAGTCATAGTGTAATTGTTTTTGAATTCTGAGGGCTCAAAATACCATGTTTTGTGTAATTTCTCACATTGAATTTTATATAAACGTAAAGTTTGGTAATTTTGATTTAACTCTGGCTTTTTTGTTTAAATTGTACCATTGTCTCATGCTTAGTTGCACCATGACAACAAAATCGAATTAAAACTGGAACTTAATCGAATTAATGCTTAGTGGCATTATTTAAATGAATTAAAATTAAATTTGTAATAAAAATAACGCTGGTTATTTAATTGTGCT
The DNA here is from genome assembly GCA_034769895.1 of Magicicada septendecula. Lineage (NCBI taxonomy): Eukaryota > Metazoa > Arthropoda > Insecta > Hemiptera > Cicadidae > Magicicada > Magicicada septendecula. Next base: position 290,735,178 of record CM068374.1, on the reverse strand, counting down.
AACGTTTCCTTAAAATAGGCCTACATTGGATATCTGACGTCTCTTTGAAGTTTCATATTGCGGTAGAGTTTCATGATTGTGTAGTTTTTAGTATGACTGAATGTAATAAAATTTGTTGTATCTTATGAGATCAGCTTTTTATATTTTTAAAGTTCAGTCTTATTGGAAGTCGATTTTGTTCTTTTCATAAATTAATGTACGTAACGTTGATATTAAATGTTGTGTGCGTATTCGGTTTCGATTCCACCGTCTTATTTTCTCATTGATGCAGTTCAGAAACGGACAGAAAGCAGTGTTAAGTTGATGTTTACTTAATTCACTTGGATCGTCTGCTGAAGCCGTGGTCATAGCGTACATAATGCTTTCCGTTAGCACGATTTACTTACCTAGTTAGTGCCGATGAATTATTGGGTGTGTGCTACAGGAAACAGTTTGATTTCGTGCCAAAGCCGCCGGACTCGTCGTTTGACCACTGCCAGTCTCAGGTGTGCGCGCACACGCACATACACACAGAATATAATAATATTAATTTACTTCCGTTGTTTATTAACAAAATATTAACTTATATTTAGTAGCTGTAAAAAATCGAATACTGAAACTGAAAAACGAACATATCGAGGGATTCATGGTAAACCTACCAAAGTCAAATAGTGCTTGAAGAAATACTTTATTTTTTTATTAATTTTATTTTCCTTTTCATTTTCTAAAAGCTATGTGATCAATAAAAAACTATTAATAATAAAAGTTGCATTAAAACCAACTCACGAACATTAAAAATGCGCCAAAATTCCTGGTAACAGAATGGGTCGAATAGAGAGGGTTCGAAAATTTAAGTATCTAGGAGAAATAATTCAAGAGACTGGCTTAGAAAAATCTGCTATAGAAGAAAGGATTCATAAGATGGAAAGGGCATGAGGTATAACTAAAGATATTTCCAATAAAAAGTGCATATCTAAAAATGCGAAAATAAGGCATTACAGTACAGTGTGAAGCCAGAATGCCTATATGCAAGTGAATGTCTAGCATTGAATTATAATTTAGACAAACTAGAAATATTGGAAAGACGAAATATTAGGAAAATATTAGGCCCACGAAAAACTTCAGAAGGTTGAAAATTAAGAACTAATGACGAAATATATCAAAGTATAGAAAATATAACAGAAACAGTGAGAAAAAGAATACTATTATTTCTTGGACATTTATATAGAATGGACGACAATAGGTTAACAAAGCAGATCTTCAAATATCTGTGGGGGAAGAAGTCAACATCAAGTTGGATTAAAGAAGTCCAAAAGGATTTAGAAAAAAATAATATACACGCAGAAGAAGCAATTGAAAGAGACGTTTTTATGGCATAAGTGTTAAAAATGGGAGGAGTCCAGGGGAGGAGAGAGAAAAATGCAGGTTCAAAATGTTCAAAGTGGACTGAAGACAGGAAGAAGAGACACAGTGAAAAGATGAAAGATTATTGGAGAAAAAGAAAAGAATAAAGAATTGAAATTTGCATGTGGCCCTTAGATGGCCGATACAAAAAAAAAAACCCTTGAAAATCAATTTAATAATTTTATGATTTATCGTTCCACTTGAAAACCTTTTAATTTCAGTTTTCCGTAAGCTTACCTAAGTGGAGTTGGATAACTTTACCAATAAACCCACAACGTTTATGGAAAAATAACTTATTAAATAGTCTAAATTGGAATTCGAACGCCCGTGCAGACTTCAAGAACATACGTACTACTGATTGAACAAAACATCTGTAATTCAGTAATAATTTTTCCAGAATTTCGTAAGTTTTGGTACATACTTGGTTTGTGTTCCATGGACAATAATCGTTCGAGGGTCATTCCGTATCAAATCAACGCGCTAAAATTAAAAATTTTACCTGACCATCTCAGAATTTGATGAAATTTGGTATGTAGGTAGTCCTCATGGAGATTAATAAAAATACAAATTTTTTTTCAAATATCTCAAACGGTTTAGAAATTACGGCTATGTAAAGTTTTCAAAAAACGGCCAAAAACGCACGTCCGACATATTTTGAAATCACCACAGCTGCTCTCCTAATTGAGCTAGAGAGATGGGAGTGGTGTTATTTTACTCAGTTTTTCATGCAGTTTTCATTGATATACAGCACAACATACCTTTTCATAAAATGTTTTTTTTGTAAACACAAAATCAAAATTTTAAATTTAATTTTCTCAAAAAGTGCATTTTTGAAAATTTTTTAAAAATTCCTATAAATAGTTTAAACCTTTGGTAAGTGATTCTCGAAATTTCAAAGTGGGGGGCTAATGGGTTCATAGTTAAATAATAATTTAAAAAAAGAGCGTTTTATAAAACTGATGCGTAATTTTAATACTATGTACCTTTACATAATGTATTACAATGGTGATTATTACCATAATTCTGTGCCAAGGGGGGCTGTCTTTAAGACAAATTATGTCCACAATTTAGTCATTTTAGTCTTATTATTTACTCAGTAAGTTTTTCAAAATTAAATGAGAAATAGTTTTTATAATTTACTTTATGGATTTTGTGTCAGGATGCAAAGGATAAAGTCACTAAAATAACAATCAGCAGTGGTCTGTTGTAGATTATTCATCATGTTGTGACATGAAAGGTATCGTCAGTGGGTGTCTGTTGATCGTTGCAACCTTGAAACTTTACAGAAATCTAATGAAGATTTTATAAATGTTTTTTGTGACAAACTGACTCTCTTAATCAAACATGATGTTATTGCAAAGCAGCAGTCTTCATTCATTAATGACAAAAAAGAAAATTTAAAAGAGTCAGAGTTTGTAGTAAACTTAGATTTCTCTGAAAACTATAACATTGTCGTTCAGGACGAAGCTCAAAGTTATCACTGGGCAAGCGAACATGTGACAATACACCCTTTTGTGATTTATTACAGAGAAGATGATAAAATTAAACACTCAAGTTTTGTTGTAATTTCACCTTGTTTAGAGCATAACACTGTTTCTGTGTATACATTCCAAAAAAAACTTGTCGAGTTCATGACAACAAAGTTTCAAACAGTGCCAAAAAAGATTTTTTATTACTCAGATGGGTGTGCTGCACAATATAAAAATAAGAAAAATTTTATCAATTTATGTTATCACAAGCAAGACTTTGGTGTAGAGGCTGAATGGCATTTTTCCGCAACTGCACATGGGAAAGGACCATGTGATGGGGTTGGGGGCTCAGTCAAGAGACTTGCTGCAAGAGCAAGCCTACAACGTCCATATGACAACCAAATTTTAACACCTATCCAACTTTATGAATGGGCAGTTGAAAATTTATCTGGAATTAATTTCACCTTCTCCACACAAGATGAGTATGTTGAGTCCGAAACATTTCTGAATGACCGTTTCAGCCAAGCAGTAACTATTAAGGGAACTCAACAGTATCATGCTTATATACCTGTTCATTCAAGCGTATCAAAGATTTGTGTAAAAATATTCTCTGAAGATACAACAGAAGGAACAGTGATCATCCAAAAATCCTCAGAAAAACTACAAATGTCAGAAGTAAGCGGTTATATAACGGCCGTATATGACCAAAAGTGGTGGCTGGCATATGTGTTGGAGAAGAATGAAGAAGAGGATGAACTAAAAGTGACATTTCTACATCCTGCTGGCCCTTCATCATCATTTTCATATCCAAGGAAGCCGGACGTATTGTGGATATCACTGACAGACGTGCTTAGCAAAGTTGATCCTACAACTCCTACTGGAAGGATTTATGTAATAACACCTGAAGAAGCCACAACAACTTCACAAGCTCTATCATCAAGTTCTACATAAAATTTTGCTAAAGATGTAAGTGTTAAAGATTTAATGTAAAGTGTATAAATAATTTAATATAGTAATGAAATATGTTTTAATATCTAGGCCTACTATCAGTTTTATAAAACGCTCTTTTTTAAAATTATTATTTAACTATGAACCCATTAGCCTCCCACTTTGAAATTTCGAGAATCACTTACCAAAGGTCTAAACTATTTGTAGGAATTTTTAAAAAATTTTCAAAAATGCACTTTTTGAGAAAATTAAATTTAAAATTTTGATTTTGTGTTTACAAAAAAACTTTTTATGAAAAGGTATGTTGTGCTGTATATCATTGAAAACTGCATGAAAAACTGAGTAAAATAACACCACTCCCATCTCTCTAGCTCAATTAGGAGAGCAGCTGTGGTGATTTCAAAATATGTCGGACGTGCGTTTTTGGCCGTTTTTTGAAAACTTTACATAGCCGTAATTTCTAAACCGTTTGAGGTATTTGAAAAAAAATTTGTATTTTTATTAATCTCCATGAGGACTACCTACATACCAAATTTCATCAAATTCTGAGATGGTCAGGTTTATACCCTGCGTTGATTTGATGTGGAATGGCTCTCGAGCATCATGCCTACGTGACTGTGAATAACACGTAGGAAGTGAAGGACATTTACGGTCCTACAGGTTCACAAATAAATAGGCCTATTACCGTCAGGTGGAAAAAAAATTGTAACTAATGTGTGAGAAAACAATGCCCGTGAAAAGTACTTACTGCGGAAGGAAACCGTAAAATGTTTACGACAAAACGGAATCGTGAATGGTTACCGAGAAGGAACAATAAGGAGGTCTGCTTCTGAAGGTCTGCGTACGCATTTTATTTGTAACTAACATACATAGTTCGTTTTGAAATTAAGTAGATAATTTTTATTTAATAAAGACTAAATAACTATGTAAATATAGAAAAACACAAAATTGTTATCCGTAAAATATGTGATGATCACATGCTATCTGTCTGTCTCTATCTCTGTCTCTGTCTGTCTGTCTGTCTCTCCCCCCTCTCAAACACACACACACACACAAGTGTAGTGAAATTATTCGTAAATTCACCGCAGACTTCTCGGAGAATTAAAAATCTGTTGGACCCCCTTCTTTGTTCTGAAATAAAATATGGCAGATACGAAAATTTCAATTAAAATGTGTTAGTATCAGAAAGGTCTGAATTTAGCAAAATAATAATAATAATAATTACGTAAGCATAGTTTAGTGTCAACGATTTTTATGAATAGCTGTGCGATGTTCGCTTTATATTGTTACGACGGGCTACTCGATCGTCGTAGGTACAGTGGAAAACAAAATAAGTACAAGACACCAATTAAGTCACTAATCACCCTTTAATTTTCACAGTTAAACAGTTCGTAATTAACAACACATTCTCCTACAACAAATCAAATAAAAATTGTTCACACGAATGAAATGTCACTAATATTAAACACAATTGTATTAAAATTATCCCGCCCGATTATAAAACGCAACACTTCACTAATAACCACTTGAACGTACCCGATAATAACTCGAACCGCACTGTAAATATATTGGCACTATACTGAAAACTAAGGCCGCTGCCGCCGTATTTATACCTCCGCTCACAGACCAGAACGTTCCTAATTGCGTCTTAGCGCCCGTGTGAAGTACGTAATTAACTACGGCCTTGACACAGTCCGCGCGGCTGGCGGCTTCGAGAAAACTCTCGCGGATGCGTTGACAGAGACGTATGCCACACACATTAGAGCGAGATTCTTCTGGCACATTCGAGAAACACATAGACTGTTCTGTAATGTCGTAACAATATGGTATAATTTTTTATGTTAATCAAAAATTGCCATTTTACTGAACGTTGAGGCGAATGTTCTGTCAAAACACCTTGTAGCGTGAGAGACGTTGGTTGATATTTCATCAACAAATAGATTCCTTATCAGGATATCATTGTCGTTCGTTACTGGGAAATACTTCCTTTAGCTGCAAATGCAGTTACTTCAGATAAACAACGAGGATTTCGTTCGGAACATTTTCTCTACACATGTGGAAGAAATCTGACTGCAGAGGAATCGTTCCAAGACATCAGAGTTCAATCTCTAAACCAACAGCATCAATTATTTTATTGTCCCCTCCGTTTTATCTCGAACCTGGAAAACCAGGGGGCTATATTTAACAGCTGCAGACTTAAAATCTGGAGTGACTCCATTCAGATGGCTGAAGAGTCATTCTCTCCTCCCCTGGAGTCCTTCCATTTTTAACACTTATGCCATAAAATCGTCTCTTTCAATTGCTTCTTCTGCGTGTAGACTGTATTATTTTTTTCTAAATCCTTTTGGACTTCTTTAATCCAACTTGATGTTGACTTCTTCCCCCACAGATATTTGGAGATCTGCTTTGTTAACCTATTGTCGTCCATTCTATATAAATGTCCAAGAAATAATAGTATTCTTTTTCTCATTGTTTCTGTTATATTTTCTATACTTTGATATATTTCGTCATTAGTTCTTAATTTCCAACCTTCTGAAGTTTTTCGTGAACCTAATATTTTCCTAATAATTCGTCTTTCCAATATTTCTAGTTTGTCTAAATTATAATTCAATGCTAGACATTCACTTGCACATAGGCATTCTGGCTTCACTACTGTACTGTAATGCCTTATTTTCGCATTTTTAGATATGCACTTTTTATTGCAAATATCTTTAGTTATACCATATGCCCTTTCCATCTTATGAATCCTTTCTTCTATAGCAGATTTTTCTAAGCCAGTCTCTTGAATTATTTCTCCTAGATACTTAAATTTTCGAACCCTCTCTATTCGACCAATTCTGTTACCAGGAATTTTGGCCCATTTTTAATGTTCGTGAGTTGGTTTTAATGTAACTTTTATTATTAATAGTTTTTTAATGATCACATAGCTTTTAGAAAATGAAAAGGAAAATAAAATTAATACAAAAATAAAGTATTTCTTCAAGCACCGTTTGACTTTGGTAGGTTTACCATTAATCCCTCGATATGTTTGTTTTTCAGTTTCAGTATTCGATTTTTTACAGCTACTAAATATAAGTTAATATTTTGTTAATAAACAACGGAAGTAAATTAATATTATTATATTCTGTGTGTATGTGCGTGTGCGCGCACACCTGAGACTGGCAGTGGTCAAACGACGAGTCCGGCGGCTTTGGCACGAGATCAAACTGTTTCCTGTAGCAACACACCCAATAATTCATCGGCACTAACTAGGTAAGTAAATCGTGCTAACGGAAAGCATTATGTACGCTATGACCACGGCCTCAGCAGACGATCCAAGTGAATTAAGTAAACATCAACTTAACACTGCTTTCTGTCCGTTTCTGAACTGCATCAATGAGAAAATAAGACGGTATGTAATTTGTAAGTAACACAGGTCATGGAATCGAAACCGAATACGCACACAACATTTAATATCAACGTTACGTACATTAATTTATGAAAAGAACAAAATCGACTTCCAATAAGACTGAACTTTAAAAATATAAAAAGCTGATGTCATAAGATACAACAAATTTTATTACATTCAGTCATACTAAAAACTACACAATCATGAAACTCTACCGAATATGAAACTTCAAAGAGACGTCAGATATCGAATACTATTTGATGGCTGTATTTTGTTGCAATCCTCCGGACTTCGTCCTTTGTGAGAGGTATTTTGAGGTCGGGGTGAAGTGTCTGATTGCTGACGTACCACCATGGGCATCTAATAAAGCTCGCAACACTTTTGACTGACATCTTTGAATTGTTTTCATCTTGTACGTTTGGCGCATCCACGTAGGTGGAGTCCGTAATACCATACAGGTTTGAGCATGGTTTTGTAAAGTACCAGTTTATTGTTTAATGATAGCTTAGACTTTCGTCCAAGGGGCCCGGACATCTGTCTGAATTTGATTGAAGGAGCCCGTATCGTCGTTTGATTTGGATATGCTTCTGTCAAGTGAGTCCCTTATCAAGGTGATTTTATATAAATTAAGTTGTGTATGCATGAGTGTTTTACTACCTCCACGTTCTGCTGATTGTATGATTGCAGCTTACATCGCCTGAACGTTATCTGTTGCCGTTGTCATAGTTCGTGTCACAATCCAAGCACCAATACGAGAAACTTGCTCAACTGACTTGTTGGTAACAACTTTCGACCTCGTTAGATATTTGTCTCCAAAGACCATATGTGCTTTGTTTGCTTTATGCAGGTCATAATTCTGATTTGATGTACGTATGCAAACAATGAGTTTTGTGTAGACACATTTGGTGTAGCTCATACACCGCTTTAGATACAAATAACGGTGTTCTAACCAATAACGCCTCTCTTACCAATTCGTATCATCGATTTGTTGATAACTGTTTTCACTTTTTAACGTGACAATTACGAATTAACGCGATCGCGCAACACCGCAAATTTTTCATTTGGCGATAAGCCATTCGTACGCGAAATACATCTCAAACAAAAAGTGTATATGTACAGGAAAGGCAATCTGTAATGTACTGTGATCTTGTACTGCTCTCGGTTTTGACGACGCCAACGAGCTGCCAGATATGAGTAAACATATTTCTTTTCATAAAATATGAAAATTTTATGATGAAACTTAACTGCAAAAAATTATAATTCCCAAAGATCATAGACAAAAAAAAACGAATGAATCATCATGATTTTAAACAAACGCATACTTCTGTACTTCGGAACATCTACTTCGAAAGAACATCACCGTTATGGTACAGTTAAAACATAAGCATAATATGAGCGGATATAAATTTATTCAATGTATTTCATACTTTCAGAATTCGGATGCTAAATTTGTCCATCCTTTACAATTTTTTTTTTTTTCAATCTGAAAGGATAAAAATACAATTTGCCTAATTGCTATTCCGTATTATCGTACGTTGTTTATTTTTTCTTTTACTGGCAGAAAGAACAAACATTTTCAGACAGTTCAATTCTAAAAATCCATGCAATGAGTATTTAGGTAGCTGTATTATTATTATTATTATTATTATTAATTCGGGGTTAAAACGTCCTACGACGTTGTCCGATGCCTAATCTCTATTGCTGTCTGCCGTCGCGGTGTTCGTCGTTTAGTCCTCTATCGCTAATTGATCTTCTTATGCCCTCTATTCATGTTTTCTTGGGTTTTCCTTTCTTTCTGTGCTCTCTAAAGCTGTCTGAACTCGAGATCTTCGTTTGATTTGAATATGCGTCTCCCAAGTGAATCCCTGATCAAGATAATTTTATACAAATTAAGTTGTGTATGCATTCGTGTTTTACCTTTCTTTCTGCATCTCAATGCATCTCATTGTGTTCTTTGGTAGTTGATCTTTGTTCCATTCTTTGTGCGTGTCCGTACCAGATTAGTTATTTGTCTTCAATGGAGTCGATGAATGTCTTTTTTTACGCCGATTTCTTCTTTGATCGTTTCATTTCGTATTCGCTCTAGCCTAGAAGTTCTAGCAGCTCGTCTCAAAGCATCCATTTCTGTAGCTTCTAACTTGTTTTACCTGTTCTTTTATTTTCCATGTTTCGGGTCCGTACATCAACGTACTTTTAATCATACTATCGTACATTCTTTGCTTCCTTTCTTTACCAATTTCTGTACTCCATAGAATCCCATTCAATGATCTAATTATTTGTATTGTTTATTCTTGATTTTATTTCAACATCATCTATTCCTTCTTCATTAAAGTTTATTCCTAAGTATTTGTAGCTGTTGCATTTTTTTTATACGTTCGTTGTTTTCTAAGACTAAATCTGTTATTTCTTCTCCGACACACAGATACTGCGTTTTTTATATGTTCATCAGTAATACCCATTTTTCTACACTTCCTTCAGTTTCCGTGTCGTATACTCCAAGTCTTCTTTTTCATTTGGACATATCACTTGATCGTCTGCAAACTGCAGGGTGTACAAACATGTATGTATCATCGTCAATTTCAATACCCATCCCTTTGAATTTTTTTCTTCCAATCGGTTAGAGTTTGGAAGCAAATTTGCAACGTAAATTTTGAAAACCGTGAGGGAGATAAAGCATTTAGGTACCTTTATTTGAAACTAAAATACAATTTCATTTTGTGGACGATAAAACTGCATGGTAAATCGGCGAAAAGTTAGAACCGAAGTTTATAATAACAATATGAAACCACATTTTTGTAGTGGATTTTAAGTACATGAAATGTATATGCAATACACTTATAGTAGGAAAGGCAATAATGTTTATATACAAATTAGGGATCGATCAAGATAATCGATCTTACCTGGACAGAAATAATCAATCTCATGTGCATAATAAAATAATCATCTTCAGTGTTTCTTTTCATAAAAGTCGCAACACGCCTAATATACATCAAAATCGTAGCTTCTTAATAAAGAAGGTAGGCCTATACGTGGAATACGAAAACGTGCAGGATGTGACGACAAAGTTAGAAATAGAAGTGTCTAAACGTACAATACAGATTAATTATCATGTTAATGTAAATTCTCTGGAACAAGACCCTCACTTTCGGAAAGAAATTAATTATATGGCCAAAATGTTTCGGTAAAAACTCAAAATAGAGAGTCGGTACGTTGGTCAACGGACGTTATGGGTTATCCCGTAATCCATTTTATTAACAGATACGAGTTATAAAAGAGAAATTTTTGCTAATAAATTTCACAGATGTGTGTACCTTACAGTACTGTTGCGTTCCTTATGACTGGTGCTAACACGAATCATAGGGCAAACCCGTTATGCAAATACAAAAGCACATGTCAGCTTGTCTGTGCAGTCATTGCTTACTTTGACATATGCAGTTAAGCTGTACATTCACAGAATGGAAACTGTTCTGTTTGTTGACGTCTTCTTGTTACTGACGTTTGGTCAGACTTTTTTGGAGTCAAATTTAATTTTATTGCTTATGGAATATAGAAAAAAATCGTGTAAATAAATGACAGAGAATGTTATATCTTAGCGAAACGTTGTTCTGTATAGCAACTATTCAACTCATGTCAACCCAGCCGCGATACTCGGAAAATTTACTCCTTCAAAACTTAAACTTCGGTATAAGTTTTCATCATCAGTTTCGAAATTCCATCATCCGAAAGTTACATTTCGAACTGATTAATTTCGAAGAAAAATACAGCTGAAATATTGTGAAAACGATATGAAAAGCCAGTTTGTTACACTTAATACATAAACTTGTTTTATACTTACCGGTTACTAGCAAACGTCTGTATGCATCATGCATGCGCGCGCGCACGCAACGTACAAGAATGTATGTGATTGTCTGCGTGTTTTAACTTGTTTAGTCTAAAGTAACACAAAGTATCAGGAATTCCCAAAGCGTGGTGCGCGACAAAGTTTCTAGGATCCGTGGACACTTAAAAAAAAAAAAAAATTGAATATACCTTCATTTTCTCTAACATTTAGTGTTCTAAAATCTACATTTTATAATCTGAAAAATTAATACAAGAATCCATTTTATTTCCAAACTAATTGTAATTGTAAAAGTATCTGATCCACTGTAAAGTAAAATGGATTTCCGATGAAGCATAATCAACAGATTAGTTGTACTGAAGAATGAAGTAAACCTCTTTTCATCTGATACCAGCTTCGACCTTAAACTAGATTCCGTGACTTTAACTGGATTTTGAAGACCCAAGAAAACATGAATAGAGGGCATAAGAAGATCAATTAGCGATAGAGGACTAAACGACGAACACCGCGACGGCAGACAGCAATAGAGATTAGGCATCGGACAACGTCGTAGGACGTTTTAACCCCGAATTAATAATAATAATAATAATAATAATACAGCTACCTAAATACTCATTGCATGGATTTTTAGAATTGAACTGTCTGAAAATGTTTGTTCTTTCTGCCAGTAAAAGAAAAAATAAACAACGTATGATAATAGGGAATAGCAATTAGGCAAATTGTATTTTTATCCTTTCAGATTAAAAAAAAAAAAATTGTAAAGGATGGACAAATTTAGCATCCGAATTCTGAAAGTATGAAATACATTGAATAAATTTATATCCGCTTATATTATGCGTATGTTTTAACTGTACCATAACGGTGATGTTCTTTCGAAGTAGATGTTCCGAAGTACAGAAGTATGCGTTTGTTTAAAATCATGATGATTCATTCGTTTTTTTTTGTCTATGATCTTTGGGAATTATAATTTTTTGCAGTTAAGTTTCATCATAAAATTTTCATATTTTATGAAAAGAAATATGTTTACTCATATCTGGCAGCTCGTTGGCGTCGTCAAAACCGAGAGCAGTACAAGATCACAGTACATTACAGATTGCCTTTCCTGTACATATACACTTTTTGTTTGAGATGTATTTCGCGTACGAAATGGCTTATCGCCAAATGAAAAATTTGCGGTGTTGCGCGATCGCGTTAATTCGTAATTGTCACGTTAAAAAGTGAAAACAGTTATCAACAAATCGATGATACGAATTGGTAAGAGAGGCGTTATTGGTTAGAACACCGTTATTTGTATCTGAAGCGGTGTATGAGCTACACCAAATGTGTCTACACAAAACTCATTGTTTGCATACGTACATCAAATCAGAATTATGACCTGCATAAAACAAACAAAGCACATATGGTCTTTGGAGACAAATATCTAACGAGGTCGAAAGTTATTACCAACAAGTCAGTTGAGCAAGTTTCTCGTATTGGTGCTTGGATTGTGACACGAACTATGACAACGGCAACAGATAACGTTCAGGCGATGTAAGCTGCAATCATACAATCAGCAGAACGTGGAGGTAGTAAAACACTCATGCATACACAACTTAATTTATATAAAATCACCTTGATAAGGGACTCACTTGACAGAAGCATATCCAAATCTAACGACTATCCGGGCTCCTTCAATCAAATTCAGACAGATGTCCGGGCCCCTTGGACGAAAGTCTAAGCTATCATTAAACAATAAACTGGTACTTTACAAAACCATGCTCAAACCTGTATGGTCTTAGTAGTGCCGCACACTGAGGGCAAGACAGTCGGCAGACTGTCTGCGGCGCGGCGCGACAGTAGAAAGACAAAACAGTTTTGTCGCCATCCTGCGCACACCGGCGACATTCTCTCAATGGATTTTGTGGAAACCGCTGCTATTGTTGCTTTATTAATACGTTTTCGAAAGAAAAAAAGAAGACAGTACTGGGTGCATCCTATTTATAGTTCGAGATTAACGAAAGGAAAATTCTATACACTGTATATAGACTTGCGGGAGCATCCAGAAAAGTTTTTTTCATACTTTAGAATGAATGGAACAACTTTTGACGAGTTGTTAAAATTAAATTTACAACTTATCAAATCAATGCAATAGTAAGAATCTTTTATACTCATATTTTGATTACAAATTTACAAAAGAATCACTGGATTCTTCCGTGAAATTATGTACGAGTGTCAGTATGCTTTCACTGCTATTAGGTGAAGTATAATCGGTATGTAATCGAGTAGAAGCTGGCGTTTGTCGTTCTCTATTTGCGTGTCCGGTGTGTGAACTCGATGTAGTTGTATTTTGGAAGTTTTGCAGACCTGTATTATACCCGGACATCCCAGCTTGATATGGCGAATACATTTGGGGTTGTCCGTTGATATCGTAACTTTGGTTCATATTAAAAGGGGGGAAATGTGGTAACTGATTGTTTACTCCGAATTTTAAAGATTTCAATAAACTTAGGATTTGTATTTTTACGTCTATTTTTGTGGCGTCATCAAGGGATCGTAGTATCGGTACTAATGATAAGGCAAAATTGACGTCTTCATCGGCTTCAGTAGTGTCTCTTTCAAGTTTTTTCTCTTTTAACAATTCAAGAAGTGATTCTTCGTAGTTGCGTTTTCTATTCTGACGCCGGCTGTGTCCAACGTGACGTCTCCTTTACTGGCCGAACGACAATCTCCAAGGGCATGGATGGCATGGATGAAAACGTGCAATTCTCCATTAGAAGATATAGCCATCTGAAATTTGAAAAACGTTGGGAATCCACTTTTCCCCTGTACCCTTCGAATTTATTTCTTGTAAAAATTAAGGAATAAGAAATAAATATTGTATAAAACTTACCAGCTTTTGTTTTATTGAATCCATCCAAATCACTCCAGTTTGGTATAACTATAGCGCAAACTTCATCCCACATGTGTTTTTTAACATTGATGTTTGAGTATTCTTTTAAATTTTTATCGTAAATCGCCGGTCTCTTTTCCGCCTCCTCTATTAATATCTTTCTGTCCCTTCCATCATTAAAAATTACACCAAATAATTAAAATTTTCAAATTCAATTGTCGTAATAATAATATAGTTGAGAACAAATTTAGACAGCACAACGCGACTGGGTACAACACAGTACTGGCATTGACTGATGGGGGAGACTGTTTTGCCCTCGGTGTGCGGTAGGCCCATCTACATCAATGTATTTTTCAAGGACGCACGACAGTCGGCGGACAAAAATGTCGGCGGGTGTCGCCTGAGCTCGAGGACAATTCTGTCGCGCTCCTGTCGTGTCTTACAGTGTGCGCACTCACATAAAGAATGTGTGCCTTTCCCTTGGCGACAAAACAGTCGGCCGACGAAAAGTTTCCAGTGTGCGGTAGCTGTTACGGCTCCAGCTATGTGGATGCGCCAAACGTACAAGATGAAAACAATTCAAAGATTTCAGTCAAAAGTGTTGCGAGCTTTATTAGATGCCCCATGGTGGTACGTCAGCAATCAGACACTTCACCCCGACCTGAAAATAGCTCTCACAGAGGACGAAGTCGGGATGATTGCAACAAAATACAGCCATCAAATAGTAGACCCAAAAATGAGCTAACAGAGCAACTGTACAACGGACGAGAGAAGAGTCCGCAGAACGTGGCCTGAAGATTTGCTAAGTCCTAAGATACATTCTTCTATAAGGGGAAACATCAGTTGACGTCGCCCTCACAAACCTAACTCTTTCATCTGGTTTACTTAATCTGTTGTAGGTCTAGATGTAGATTGTAAATTGCAAATTGTCAATACCAAAAAACGTTTTTGTTATTTGTTTGTGATTTTGCGTTAAGAGAATAATTTATTATACTATAAATAACAGAAGCATATTGTAGGCATATATATATATATATATATATATATATATATATATATATTTAGTTATAAGGAACGCCAGGTGTATTTTATAAACTGAAATATTTAAAACTAAAAGTCGCGTACAACCCATTTTTTTTCCAACAACGTAGTATAGTAATGACACTTCAGAAGTGTCGTTTTTTGTTTTGTTTTTTTAAATGGAGTTCTGCAGGTGTTTCATATCCGTGTTTGTCCTAGTTTTTGAACTCGATTGCCATTGGGGTTCATTTTAGCAGTGTAATCCCTGTAATGAAGATGATTGGGGTGACGATCTATAATGTTTATGACCAAGATGTGCATGAAAACAAAGTCGCGGCACGGCATTGCAAAAAAGAAATAATGTTGAATGCGAAACCTCTGCAGGAACGTTTTCCCTGTAGCGTTACGCAACGCAGACAGTCTAGGCGCAAGAGAGAAAGGTCGGTGGATGCGTGTGTGACTCACTTCAGAAACCGGTAAACCGGCTCTGTTTGGTCGGTATTTTGGGGCGCTCCGTCTTGTTTGTTTATGTAAAACCAAACAAATATTGATTGGAATTAGCTACTTCCCCTTTCACAACACTGCCTTCTAACCGACGGGTATACTCTGCTTTATATAAATATATACTATTATGTATATATATATAGTATATAATGGAAATATAAATACACCGGTTTTAATTATTTATTTTATCGCCGGCAGCGCCGCCAAATATACTCGTACGGATATAATATGTACCGCGGTCTGCAGATGGTTTATATCACGGGAATTGTAAACATTGTGCGCGCGTTGGCAGTACTGCGAAGCGCTGTTTCATTCGTTCTCTATGTTGAAACACGTTCATTACGTCGTATTATACCAGTAAACGTGTCCGTATTTAATTTTACCCGCGCTTTGTCGGAAACCGTCTTTTCTGCTGTTCCGTTGTTAATGAAAACAGAAGTAGTACGCTTTTCTTTTGTGCTAAAGATCAGTCGGCTGATTTGTAAACTGTTGACGTGTCATGTTATGGATACGGTGAAGTATAGAATTTGTTCTGCTGTATTATACGGTTTTATCGTTTCCAATTTATCTTCCAAATTTACATGCCTATATTGATAAGAACAGATACCACTTCAAAAACGGGTCTTCATTTCCCCCTTGCTGTATAAAATTGTATATATACTTCTATGAATAAAATCAAATTATTTTTGGATTAGGGTTAGTGTACGGCTATCCAATACAGTGGCTTATTAAACGACTTTGCGCCCGTCGTAATAATCTGTCATTCACAAGTTCGTTTGGGCTGTAACGGTGTGAGGAAACATTAATGAGTCGACAATAGTGCACCTGTAAAGAACGATTTCAGGCCGTGAACCGTTATAAAAACCCATTATTTTCATGAGCAGCACCCTAGGTAAATGCACTCCTGATTTCTTAATTTAAAATTTGGACGTGTTCCAAACTTGGATTGCAAAGCAAAAAGAATTTTGTCGCGTTTGGAAAATATATTCGGTCCATTATACTCAGTCTCAGGTACGTCTAAACGACGGGCGAAGGGTGGTAATTGTTTCGTGGCAATAACGGGCCCGCTTAAGACGTCTGCTACGGGTAGAATAATTAAAACGTTAGCTGCTCGCAGAAGATCGTTGTCACTCAGGGTGCAAATGAATGGAATTATACATGGTTCAACGAGTGTTTGCAGAAAATGTTGGCCTATTACGACACTGGCGAATGGTAGAGGCCGGTTCACAGGCGGACGTGGGGGGACGCACGGGCTACCGAGCATCTAATAAATTGATGTTTTGTGATCGGTGGACGTTAGTATTAATAAGCCTCCGAGGGAAACGTCAACCCCTCCACCTTGTCGGAGGTCACTCTTTTTATGCTAGGGGAAAGAGGCTTCCACAGGCCTAGATCACATAAACCTGTGGTACGGAGAACCCCGGACTAAAATTATAACATAGGCAGGCCCATTTGCTATCACAATATTAAAATCTACAATGAAATTAATTATAAAATAAGCCTATTTGCTATGATAATACTAACATGCCATTTACTACAATATTTACATCAGCCTATCTACTACAGTATGTACGTACATTGGGCTATTTACAACAATGGAAACTACGTTTATTCCAATTCCATAGCTAAGTCGGAGTCACTGCTACTGTCATCATTACCAACATTTATAATCAAAGGGCCACTCTCCTCCATTTCTTCTATTAAGTTGTCCAATTCCCACAGTTTCGCCTCTTCTTTCTTTACGTGATCTATACACTTCTTCCAGTCTTCTTCAGTTACTTTTTCCACCCCTTCTTCCAACAGC
This sequence comes from Magicicada septendecula, assembly GCA_034769895.1. Taxonomy (NCBI): domain Eukaryota; kingdom Metazoa; phylum Arthropoda; class Insecta; order Hemiptera; family Cicadidae; genus Magicicada; species Magicicada septendecula. Next base: position 290,717,955 of record CM068374.1, on the reverse strand, counting down.
CGTTTTACATCTGCAAGCTTAAATGTTGTGTTGTTAGCCGCAACATGATTTTTCACTTGAGCCCAGATCAACTCGATGGGATTTAACTCACAGTGATGGGGGGTAATCTCAATACTGTCTTGTTTTCCTTCTTGGCCATCTCATCAATAACATATTTGTCGTAATTTCCTTTTTCTTGTTCTACTATATAAAGAAGTTCTTTCTTTAGATAACTACTATCAGCATTAAAACCTTTTTGTTTTAACCAATTTGCTATTTCATTTTTTTTCCACGACATGTTCGGAATTTTTTCACACTTTACTGAATGATATGGTGCGTTATCTAACACCACAACAGAGTTATCTTCCAGGGAAGGTAGGAGTTCTCGAAAGTAATCTTCAAATACATTCCCGGTCATTTCTTCGTGATAGTCAGCAGTAGACTTTGATTGGAACACCATTAATCCATCTTTCAAAAAGCCCTCTTCACAGCCCATATGCACAACTATCAGGCGTCTCCCTTTCCCCTTCGGACTTCGTAGTCCTGTCGACAGACCTTTCAAAAACGCATCTTTCGGCGACTTAATAGTTTTATCTTGCCAAACCTTATTTTTGACATGGCTTGCATTTACCCAAGTTTCGTCTTGATAGTAAATTTTACGGCCTTCTTCACGAAACTGTTTAATTTTGCGTAGGTAATTCCGTCGCCATACAACTATATCATCCCTGTCACAGATAAACATGTTACGTCTTCTTTCATGAAATTTAAAATTCAATGATTTTAACAGTTTATATAGCGTAGACCGTTTGAAATCCGGTAAGTCTTTATCGTTGTTAACTGCACTCAAAATTTTATTTATTGTCGGTTGTTCATTTTTGAAAAAAAATTCGTGAACTTTTCTCCTAATAGCACATTTTGTAAATTCGTCCAATTTATCTACCGCCACTACTCTAGATTTTTTATTTTTTGGTGAACTCAGGCCTAACGTTTTGTTTTTCAAATATACATTAATAACACTATAAACACTCCGCTTGCTAACACCGGTCATTTCAGCAACTTTTTCCATGGCCTTGTCCTTTTTTATGGTAGGATTTTCTGTACTTAATTTTTTAAAATTATTCACTATACACAATCTCTTAGCACTATGTATAACTTTGCCGCGTTTGTTCCTTGCTATTGGGGAAAGAGTCTCCATATTGTACAGTTTTAGTCCAAGCTATTAATAATAACTAAACAGTAAAAACAGACCCAAATGACACGTTATTCAACGGTGAAAACAAGGAAGGAACTGAACTCAGTAGATTACGCGCAGTACCTACAGAACGTGACGAACAGGAAATATGAGTTGGCGGACTGCTGTGAAACGGGCGTTGGAATGTTACCGATAACAATAGAATCCGACCCTCGTCAATGTCATTCGCTTGAAATATTTTCTGCAAACACTCGGTGAAAAAATTATAGATTGGGTTGTAATGTAAATATTCGTTACATGAAAACTTATAATTAGTTTGTGAAACATCAAAAACGCATTTTGGTGGATATCTAAAAGCACGTTTAGAAGATAAGTAAATGTATTAAAATTCTATAAAATAATGGCTGGATTCGTTGTGTACGGTTCGGAAACCTGGACCATGATGAAAAGATGTCTTAGCAGACAGAATTCTGACGACAGAAGTGATTTTTCTTTGGTACATCAAAGGATGTGTAAGGGGAGACCGCGTTCCAAACGTGGATGACAGACGGGCTCCGAACATTTGCGTAGCCAATGAGCGTATTGCGTACGATTGGAGTAAGCGTATTTCGGATTGTCCAGGAAAGTGTAGTTATGCACACCCCGAGGAAAGAGATGTTGTAAGTCTATGGCTTGACCTCGATTAATGTTCAGTGAATTCGTCCGACTGTTGGATGAATAAGAAGTGAAGATGGTGACAGGGTAATAAGTGATAAATGTAGGAAAAGAAATATAACTATTGTAACGTTTACTCGTGGTTACAAAATAAGAATGTTATTATTTGAAGAATGAAATAAAACAAAATTTTATTTCAAGATTAAAAATTTTTGTTGTTCTGAAAAAAAAATAAAAATATTTGAATCGTGTTTTTTATTACTGGTATTTAAGAAATAATTGTGGTTATTGTTTGGTGTTAAAATTTTAATTGTATTATGGTTGATAGTGTAGTGGTGTCACTTTCTGTAAATCACTTTTAAGTTAATCTGGTTAACTCCGGTACTGGTCGATAGACGGCTCTTCTTCTTCTTCAATGCTCTCTTTATTTTCATAAATACCGCCTGTCGGTTAGTCCGTGTCCTTGAGTTAACTTATTCTTTAAGTATATTTAAAGAAAAATTCAACCAAATTGCATAAATAGAAGGTTTATTAACAATTTATTAAAAAATATCGATAATAATCGATATTTGACAACAGTATCGACTCGTACTCAGGGCCGGTCGACAAAAACTTTACATCAATCGTGTATATAAAATATGTTCTTTTAACGGTTATGTTAAAATAGCCAGAGAAGGGTAGGGCCAAGAAAGTATAACACTTACAATTAGAAATGTCTTAAAACTAACAATTACAACGTTTTCTTCTTCTTATCTTTCTTATATATAAAAATGAATGTTTCTTTGTTTCTTTGTCCCGTATGCGTTCCTATACCATTCATCCGATTGCGATGAAACTTCGGTGAGTTGTTGTGCGCACGCCCGCGAAGGTTTCTGATTTTTTTTCGATGGGGTCCTTTGGGGGGTTCTTTGGGGTCTTCCACATCTCCTCCTAAACCACTGGACCGATTTCAACCAAACTTGGCACAAATATTTTACGCAAAGGGAGAACCAACATAGGATAGGTGTTTTTTCGATGGTGTTCTTTTGGGGGTTCTTTGGGGTCTTCCACATCTCCTCCTAAACCACTGGACCGATTTCAACCAAACTTGGCACAAATATTTTACGCAACGGGAGAACCAACATAGGGTAAGTGTTTTTTCGACGGGGTCCTTTGGGGTCTTCCACATCTCCTCATAAACCACTGGACCGATTTCAACCAAACTTAGCGCAAATATTTTACGCAACGGGAGAACCAACATAGGATATGTGTTTTTTCGATATGATCCTTCGGGGGGTCCTTTGGGGTCTTCCACATCTCCTCCTAAACCACTGGACCGATTTCAACCAAACTTGGCACAAATATTTTACGCAATGGGAGAACCAACATAGGACAGGTGTTTTTTCGATACGATCCTCTGGGGGGGGGGTCCTTTGGAGTCTTAAAAAACTAACTTATTAGATCTGGTTACTATGGCAACCCAATGGAATAGATTCTGTTCTAAATAAATTATCACATTAAATTGAAGACCACGCGAACGAAGTCGTGGGCAACAGCTATTTATTTTTAAGAAACCTACTTTAATTGATCTTTATTAATTAAACTAACATTTTTATTACGTACAACGTGAAACTCCGTAGCGAAGCACGGGTATTCTGCTAGTTAATTAGTCTAGAAATTCGTTTGCTCCACCTCTATGAGAATGATGAGAAAATCAAAATGGCCGACAGCAGTATGCGCAGTTAAACGTCTATCATCTCGACGAATATTTCTTCCAATAAAGATGTCCTTTCACCGTTTATTCGTCTCAGCAATTGTGGATATTGGTTCTGAAGTTAAATGAGTGTTCCTGGTGTAGTGTTTATTAGTTTACTTGGTGTCAATGTGTGTTATTATGTCTATTTCACTTTGGTTAAAATGTGTCTATATAACCTTTTTTGTTTCGTCCGTAAAATTTATTTGTAGTAGTGTTATTTCAATTAATTAGGCGTTGTGTGGTTCTGTTTATCTGTAATGCACTGTTTATTGTTTGTTTTCACTGCTTCACAAGTTAAAAATTCAAATTAAAAAATTTACACAATTTGTACTGAACTCGGTTGAATTATCGTACACCATTAGTTTAGGTTATACGGAGGAAAACCTCGTTTAAGTGTTCGCTTCAACGGATAATAATTAACTGTTCTCATTTCCTTCGTCTCCTGAAAATCTTAGCCAATTTAATATATATTATACATTGTTTCAAATTATCTTAGCTTCCGATACATTTTATTTGAATACATTATACACGGAAAATATTTTCGTTATTAATTAACTGTATGAAATACTAAATACATATTCGGTTTCATTAATCTATTTCGCTTATTTTGATACTAATTAATATAGTTTTACAAAGTTTTCATTTAAAAAAGTTATATTTCTTTCATGTTGGAATAGTAGGTTCAAATATGTGTTTCCTGTCCTTGACCAGATAATAGCCATTTTCTCTGATATAATTATTATTATACTGAATCTAAGATTGATATAATCGTTTATCTTTACTTAATTTCTTGCAATTTAGTTCATTAGTTATTGTATTTAAATATAATTCATGTATCTATGACTCCTCCTCTGAAATGTTAGTTAATACATTCCATTTTTATTTATAATTTTACTTATCTTCTGACAGTATCTTTATAAAGTATAAGTTACATTGTATTACTGGGTTTATCTTACATAAATTTCATCAGTTTAGTTGGTTTATAGGGCTAGATTTGTCAATTATAATGTAGTCTAAAATTACTATCTGGCCTAGACTTTATCTGTTGTTACTTGCAAAGGTTTTAATAATACAGTTAGTTTGTACCCTTTTCTGACCTTCTATTCTAATAGAATATTCATTAATAATTTGTTCTTTTACTACTATAACATTGAGTATTGATTTTAAACAATTAAAACATAACAATTATTTAATATTAAATGTGGTATCTAGAAACATACCTTTTTTGTACTGATTACTTACAGTAACTTATAAAAAACATTTTACTATCTAGGAATGGTATCTGCATTCAGATATTGCATTCCTAATTCAAACTACTAAACAAAATAACATTTGATAAATACAAGTATTAATCTCTACTTCTAAATCTTATTTATAGAGTTAATATATGGAAACTGGAACCTAACATTTTGTTCCATTAAATGTTTAACACTCCCTTAAAACTATTTAGTTACAGTCTTATCTGTTTTTCTTAATTTTAGGGATGTATTCCCCGTCACTTTATGTATCAACTCCTAGCTATCTATTTATATTATTTATTCTATTGAATGTTCTCATATAAATAGTGGCATTTTATTAGAAAGAGTATTCATTGCTCCTTCACCATATTAATTGATTAAATATCATTTATGATACTATTTTAAAAACACTTAAAGTTATTTAATTGTACAGTAATTCATGTACCTTCTCAAAGTTTATTTATTATAATCTAATAATTTGCACTTGTCCCTGGTTATTTCTTGATATTATCACTAGTCCTTTCATAGTTTTATAATATCAAATTGTTTAACCATGGGGGAACTGTTAAGATTTGTCTATATAAATTATACAATAACTTTCTTGGGTGCACTTCTACTTAGCAATTTAAACACTTTTTGTTTTTATCAGTTTTACATGAGTTTATGGTTTGTTGGGGTGTTATACTTTCTTATAGTGACATTTACTTTCTTTTGGGGTTTTTGGTTTTCTCCTTATTGGGTTTCCTTTGGGTATTGGTCGTGTTCTACTTCCTCTATTCGATGTGATCTTTACTTGTCTCTGTTCATTAAGTATATTTGTTTATTTTAGATAGCTTCTTTCTTCATTCTTGTTTCTTCAGTACCATTTCGTTATTATACACTTTTGTTTATACTGGTCTGTTTACTTTGTCGGTTTACTTGGTCTGGGTATCTTCCTTGCCTGCTCCTATCCTACCTGGGTATTATTGTTATTTTAATTTTAGTTTTCTGGGGTTTTAATTTGTTGTACAATTATATTAGTTGCAGATTTTTTCTTTATGTTTACTTTTTCTTGTTATAATGGTAATTTATTGTGCTTTTTATTTGGTTTTCATTTGGATTTTTCTGGATATTCCATATACTTGATTTTTACTAATGATCATCTGGTAATTGATTTAAGTGGATTATCTGTCATGCTACACTATTTGTCATTAATTTATGTAGTTTGTTTACAAAGAAACGGTAAGCATACGCCTATATGACGATAGAAAATTTACGTGAAGTGAACTAGTCCTGTAATTAGTATAACACAATTTTTAATCTGTTCGTTCAAGTTTTTTACATCCAAACTTTAAATTAAAAAGTAAGGATGATCATCACGAAGATAAATCAGTTTTAACTTACGAGCAGTGTTAAGCTTCGTGTTTGCTGACAGTTGTTCGTGATGTTTATAGGAACTGGATTTGGATGTACTTCAAGTCGTGGAAACTGAAATCTTCCAACCTTAAACGTTGTACCCGTGCGTCCTCACTGGTATGAGTAGGACATTATAAGGCAACTGCATATTTCGGAGTCATAAACGCGATTTTCTAACCAGAAGCCAACAGATCTTGCGGGCTTGGTGTAAAGACATTTCTATCCTATCAGTATCAGTCGTTTATCGCTGGGACGCTCCAGGTATTTTACGCTATCAGTTATTGGAATGGATGGATCACTGTCGGTTCATGCCATGTTATTTGGTAAAAGTAATATGCGCTGATTTCGTCTCGAAATAGAGATGGGTCTGAGTTAGGAACGCGTATCAGTGAAATCGGGGGTTGGACCCTCTATAACAATAACTGTTGTATTGTTACGACGGTCATGACGGATCGTCGTGGGTACAGTGGAAACAGAATGACTGACACAAATGGAGTAACTAATTACAAACTTTAATAATTTAATAATTATTATTCACAAACAGCCGGTATAATCATTCTTATACAGCGGGTATATCATTCTTCAGTAACTTAAGTTAAATTTGTTCATCAATAAATATCATCTTATTACAGTTTTGCACTAATTAACTCAATAATGACTACTCACTAAACCGTAACAATCACTGCGAACCGAACCGCTGATAAAATCGCCAGCTGTAACTGAACTGATCCGCATCGAATTGCAGTATTTAGGCTATATCTCCTCCGCCTTGCAGTGTAGTGAGCTAGCAGGCCTTGAAGCCGGTGGGATATTCGAGTAACGCCTGGAACAGCCTTGCGCGCCGCGAGTGCGCGCGCACACACTCACACAAGACTACTGCCTGGACTAACTCGAATCATATAAAGCGAGCGGCACCACTTACGTCAGAAATGTATTGTTAGTGACAATAGTATAAAACTGGGTTGGACGTAGCGCCTGTTTAACTTTGCAATAGAGAGAAACTAAGTGTTTGTACGGATTAGTTGTATAGGCGAGAAGACAAGTCTGCACATGTGAGGCGTCGATTGTCTGTGCCGTGTTAACAGGTTTTATTATGAACATAAATAAAAGCAATAAACATTAATTTGTGCCTAATGGCTTCGGTCCCGGATGCACACGATGTAAACACTTTCCCTTACACAAGAATGTTTCGTTACCGGAACACCGCTTTGTCTTTCCGTTACGAGAAAATAGTGTCAAGTGTGCGGTGAGTAATCGTTTCGGCTTGTGCAGAGACAATGAACGTTCTTAACGAAATTTTGTTTATGCATGCACGATTGTTTTCAACAATTTTCGTGAATCAAAAATTTTATTTTTACGAAAAATAGCGTTCAGCGAATTGCTGTAGTCAGTTGTTGTCATTTTTACGGTAATTATAGCTAAAAATATAATTATATAGTAATAAAATTCAATAATATTACAGCTAGAAACGCTGTAATAGTATTCAGTGCATTTAATATTGTAGCTAGGAACAGAATGAAGCTGTCTGGGAAGTAGACTGACGAGTGGTGGATGGTGTTTTAGGGAGACATCAAGTAAAAATAGGCAGATCCAAAATGAATTCAGTAAGAGGAAAAATCTGTTCACATCGAAAATACTAGTTACTAGATTTCGAAGAAGAATGTGACACTTATGTTTGGAGCGTGTTTGTTTCCCATTAGCCCTTAATTGTAAGCTCATTAGCCTATACATCACATTTGAACGGTTGTTAAACCTATTTTTATCTCGACGTTGTTTCTTATGTTGTGTGTAAGACTAAAGTAGATTTGTTGAAGCATCATTAGCCTATAATTTTCCAGTGAAACTTCGATAACTAGTAGGCCTATATCAAGAGGAGTAGGGTAAATTTGAGTTATCGACTATTTTGGGGTATTGAGGTTCCTGTTATCAAGAGCAGTCTTACTGAATTTCAGGTTATTGAGGTTCGCGTATAGTGGAATTTTCCGTATAGTGTCGCTCAACGGTACGCAAATAATTGGTTCTTCTAAGCGCCGCACTGAAAACAGTATGTGCTGTTGTGATAAATACAAATCCTGGAATTGATACGGAATTTTGTGATAAAATGGACTGAACACGTGTTACAAATATATGTGTTTTCTGTTCGTAATTTGTGATAACGAATAAAACGTTATTACAGTAGCCGTTGAAAAGATGCCGAATATAATAAAAAGATAGATTGTTGTCAGGGGCGATTTATGGGGGAGGGGCGAAAGAGACCAGACCCCCTCCAGTGGGTCGAAAAGAGTTGACGAATTTTGTTAATCACTTAATTTTTAGGATCTTTTATTATTATTTTTTTAGCTGTGTTTTCAGCTAGTAAGTCTTTTTTTATTTCCATGTTCGTAAGGAAATTGAAGTACCTATAATGATTGCGAAAAAAGTCGTGTTCGAGATAAGGGCTGATTCTGATTCTACTACCCTCAAAACGTGAAGAAAAGTCATTTTCCCCCGAAAAAATTGTGTGTGTGTGTGTGTGTGTGTGTAGAATTGTTTCTATGGCGAACGATAACTGCCGCAAATTCAAATAGAATCAAATAGTTTTTGCATGTGTGCCCGAGTTTTAGAGTACTCGAGGCCTATTGATGTTGGTGAAGGTCGGTTAGTTTATCTGCAACATTTTACGTTTTAACATGAGTAAAGTACTTAATTTTGATAAATAAAGTATCTTGAAAAGAAGGTCATAATGATCCACTTTAGAAAGGTAGATAAAAATATCCATAAATAAAAAAAGTAGTTGAAGGGGCGGGGGTAATTTTCTGTAAATGAAAATGGTAGTTAAAGGGGGAGGGGCTAATTTGTTGAAAATTACTTTTCTGATATCGAATAAACTACTTCATTTTGAAGTATAAGATACCTTGGTAATTACATATAATGAAACTATTACTCAATAAAAGTGTAAATATCAAAAAGGGGGTTGTTCAGTTAAGGGGGAGAGGTAGTTTACCTGCATTGCTTTGTGTTTTAACAAAAGTAAAGCACTTAATTTGGGACAAATAAGTGCCCCGAAAGTAAAATCATATTAATCCACTGTAAATGGAAAATGAAATATCTATAAATGGAGAGGGTAGTTGAAGGGGAAGGGTGGTGTTTTTTTTTAAAATTACTTTGCTGATATCAAGCAACGTACGAGTATTTAATTTTAAAGGATAAGATATCTTAACAATTAAATATGATAAAACTATTACTCTATGAAAGTGTAACTGTCATTAATGGTGGGGATCGGTTGAAGAGGAGGGATGATTACCTGCGTAGTTCAGTTTCTTTATAAGAATAAAGTACCTAATTTTTGTAGATAAAGTGGCTCGAAAATAACATTATATTAAACGACTACCCTGTAATAACAAAAATATTTATAAGTAGTGAAATAGTTTGAGGTGGGGGTATTTTTTTTTAGAAATTATCGAACCGAATCAAGTAAATGATTTTAAATATAAGTCTTAGAACATGGAAGTCATGTATGGTTCTCCATACCGATATTTAAGTATACAAACAGGTTTATTACACAACATTCGCGTATACGTTTGAAATATGAAATAAATAAGAATATCAATTCAGTCAGTATCTTCTGAACAGTCTTTCAGTAACACGTATTTTTATTGTTTTATTACAGTTTACTGTAATGAGATTGATTTCAGGATGTTATTTCACGTTTTTCAGCCATTTTAAATGTAGCAATATTGATTAGTCTTAACTTTGTTTTTTTCTTTTGTATGAAGCCGACTTGACTCGACAGGACCCCGGACCCCCCCCCATGGTAAAATTCTAGATATGCCACTGTTTGGTGTTATAAAAACAAAAGTTTACAATAAAAACAAATGTTACAGTTGAGCCAATGAAAATAAAAACAATTTTTTGTTCTTCGAATTAACGTTTTAAAATAGCGTTTGATTAGTTTACTAAAAATATTTATAGCCGAAATTGTAAAAATTATATAATTATTTTAAGTCTTACTTATTCTAACTGCTACTGTCTGTTCTACCGACGAATTATGTAAAAACAAGACGGTTGGTGAGGGGTTTCATATTTCAACAGGAAAGTGAATCATCTTCTACCGTAGAAGTAACACGCTACCTTTACCTTCGATTTGTAGAGGTTAACGGGGCTAAACTTCGAGTTGTAAAGGTATTTATACAGTATCCAGGCAGGGAAATAGGCTAGAGGATTAACGGACCCCCCCACACATACATACACAGTGAGTTTCCCCCAGCAGAGGTCTCACCCTTAACCCGGCTAACGGTGCTGCCTGTGTGTCTCAGTTGCTGTGCATGAATTGTATATTCGTATCTGGCAGTGTGCGTGCGTTCGCGAGAAGTCTGTTAATTTTCTAGCCGCCTTCTCTGCGTGGACATTGTTTAAATATAACTTCTAGTTGTAAAGGTCTTCACATATCTTACTTCGAGTTTTCGAGGTTCCATGGCGTAGTCAGAAAGTGACAAAAATTCTAGTCGTCAAGATTTCTTTTAAAACATATTTGAGTACAAAGGTAAGTAAAGTAACATGGAGTTGTATAATGAAAGTGAAAGGACATGGAAAAGATACGAGATATCAAAGAATTCGAGTTACTGAGATTCGATTTATCGAGGTTCGACTGTTAATATCTATAAAATTTTGGCCCGAATCGGATAAACACCAATGTATAATTTTGGTATTTTTTTGTTGAATTAGTAGACTGCTAGGCGAACTAGTATTTCGTTGAGTTGTTGCAGATCGAGTGTAGGCCTACAGTTAGCGCATGAGTCAGCGACAGTTAGCCGAACATTGAAAAATAAAAGTATGTTAACAGGTATCAATTATAATGAATTTATTTTGTTAAAAATGTAATCTGTAGAGATCTGTTGGCGTTGACCTCTGTGTACGCGCGCTCGTGCTAGTGGCTGGAATCAACAGACCGTGCCCCGTTACCAAAGAGCAGAAAAGAAGCGTTAACTGTTCGTCGTGTGCGGTATATAGCTTATGTATGATGTGTTGTCGGAATGAAACGCGTCATTAACGGGGTGAAAGCTGGCTACGGCTTGAGCCGTTTCCTGTATGATTCATTGTAGCCAGACACACCAGAAAAGTAGAAGATTTCTAAATACGGTCGAGAAGGAAATAATGAAGATAAGGGGTTATTTGCTCGGTCACTAAGACGGACGAAGAATATATCGTCGTGCGCATAAATATTCGTATTCATATTCTCGTCGAGAACTCGAAAGCGATTCTTCTATTTGTAGGGTAGCCTACACCACATGTGGAGTTACAGGTTACCGGTATTACAATTGAGGACGTTTCCTCGTCTGCTCCTGGTTATTCTTCTTCATTTTGTACTGCAACCCTAGTTGGCTTGTCGTCTCCTGCGTACGTGTAAACCACCGCATGCTGTCTTCGTTACTAACGGATTCGTATTCACTGCAGAATGGGGTACGAATCTTCGTAATGGATACGTATATTAAGTATTACTCTACATCCGTTATTACCTGTTTCTCAATCTGCCACAACATGGTACTGTATCCGAGTTTAACTAGAATTCGTAGAAGATCAAGGACCATTTTTGTCTTCTTCAGAAATTCGGTCGATTCAACTGTACTGAGATTAGGTATGGAGATAGAACTCAAATGGACGAACTTAAAAAAAGCAGAAGAAGAAAGACCGTGTCTTACAAGGAGACTACAAGGTTCGAAGATCTATCTGCAACCCTTGGCCTCCATGAGCACGGAGTCTACTAACAGAAACGCTGAGTGAGTCGATATTGAAATAGTTGGTAGCCCTGGGAATGTGAGACGTCCAGATGTATTCGCTCCGTAGGGTTCGGAGTATCCAGTATCTAAGATTTAACAGACGCCAATGGTTACATGCGTTACAAGGCTTCCACAGCGATGCCCAGGCTCGAAACCACAAACAAGCTCGAGTCCAACACCAAATATGGTTACACGTCCGAACAAAATCCAACCTTCCACCCATACTCGACCGGGGCAGGTGATGAGGGACCCTCTTTAAGCCCTTCCGATCTCCCGAGTAGTCAGTTTAGACATCCTGTTGCTAAGAACAATACAAGGGGCGACCTGTTGCATCCTCTGACCAAGGGGCGACCCTACAGTAAGCTGCAGGGACGTTACCAGTGGCAACCATAGATTGCCGGGGTGCATGGATTTTTGTACGAACTGTTGTTCCACTTTTTCGATTCAGGTGCTCCAAAATTTTGAAATATCAAAATCTGAACATTATATGCAGAATATAATATAACATTGTATCTTTAATTTGATACCTCACGCGGATTTTTACGATTTTTCCAAAATGTTAACACCTCACGTTTTTGCCTCCTACTTTGCGGGGAGGATCAATCTCAGAAACAATAGGGGGCTGTGGGGTTAAGTATGGACACGACTGCCAAGTTTTACGAAAATCGGGTGGTGTATTTAAAAGTTAGCGTGAACATTAACAGACAAAGACAGACACATTCAAAACATGTCTATCTAACATAAAGTTAGTTAGACAGACAAATTCAAAACTGCCAAGTTAAACTGAGAACTTGCTTATCTCGTTCAATTAAACATATTGTTATTTTGTTTTTACCCCCTCTCCCCCCCCACACACACACAGTTAATCGAATTTTGATGTTTGCTGTTGGAGGCTTTTCAGGACACGTTTCTTACGTTATGACGTTTCTTACAAATGTGCTAATTTCTAAAGTACTAAGCGGTCCAAGAGAACTTCAAGGATCCCATGCAGTGTATTAACTTCTAACCTGCTTTTATCGTCGTAACTGCTTAAGTTTGATATACGAGTATATTCTTTCTGTGTTGGGTTCTGAGACGATCGCGAATAGGTATTTACGCAGTTTTAGGTGTTCAGAGCGACTAACTTTTTGTTTCCATTTTTCATTTTACTAATGAAAAAACAAAACTCACATTTTACGATATTTTCAAAATTTTAAATAAGTCAACATCCGGATAATCCATACCCGTAACAATGGGAATAGACGTTTCGTTTCTACGTTTTTAGAGAAGAACGTAGAATGGAGAAGGCCATTTATAGTCATAATTTATTCTGGATTATATTTTATACGACATTAATTCAGTAATTAATGTATGTTATGAACTGTGTTCATAAGCAAGACAAAGCATATGATTCTGTGACGATTTTAAATGTATCAAAAATCTCACAGATTAAAATTTTTTAATTTTAATATGTAAGAGTATCATACACCCTTACCTATACCCAGATTCCTGAATCAACTTGAAACCTTCCAGTACCAACACGCCAAGAAAAGTATTAAGTAGTGAATAATAATAATAATTACTTAAATAATTAAAAATGCGACTAGAGAAATAAAGAAATCCCTAAGTCATAATAAAATAAACATAAAGTATTTATCTTCTAATTAATGAATAAATAATAATAGAAAAAGTACGAACTATTTACTTAGTGTGTAAATACGCACTAGCTTACTGAGCCCTCTCCCCTAAACCGTACGTGCATTCGGCCGTAGAACGTCGCAATGAGTAGACGTGAGTTTTGGTGTTGTACACATATACGTATGTGTATGTTCTCTAGAAGTATATCCAGCGTGAAATCTTGTTATTGTGAATAATGTAGTGTCTAGAGTTTGTGAGAAAATATATAAATAAAATAGAAAAAGGTAGCCAACACATCTCTTAAAAACAAAATCAAATGTAAGTGTAACATAGTTAACTACTAGACTGTAGTACTGCAAAGTGAGAACTATAACTGTAATTAAAATAAAGAAAATGTGAACTACAAGAATCTGCACTAAGAAAAGTGAAATTACAACATGTGGAACTTCAAGTAAACAACCTATCTTCGAGAGCTTCAAGTAAACTAAAAATCAACCCGATGTAGATACACCAAGAACAACGTACTCAACCCGTAGAAGACAACTGGAGATGTCCCAAGAATACAACAACAACCTCAGGTGATATCAAACCACAACTTTTGTAAATTTCCCCTTTAATAAGAAGTAACAAAGAACTTTAAAGAACTTTCGCAATGTAATGAACAAATTATCAGATTTGTATATTTTGTAATTTTGTAAGAAGTAATAGTAACCGTAATGTATATATTGATAAATTAATAATTTTGAGAAAATTGAGACCCGGATCCGTGGTATTAAAAGCAACAGTTATATGAATAAATTTTGATATAACAAGAATAATATAATTAAGATCTTTGAAGCAGTAAAAGCGCTATTTACTAAAACAACTTTCTTTAAAATCAGGAATAATGTTTGATTAATATTTCAATAGCAATAAAGAGATGTTTTAGCTAATACCTAGTGAGTGAATAAGTTTATGCAAACCTTGTCAGTTTGCTATATCATACTTGTTTTGTAATTTGTTAGTAAGCGTTTTACTAACAACGGCAGCTGGTTTAGTTTACTGGTAAAGAATTAAACTAGTTCCCGATTTTTGTGTTGTCTTGCCAAGGGGCGGCACAAAAAATTGCGCCACTCTGCTAAATTTAAAATTGTGTAATTTACTTGGTAAAAAACAAAAAAAATATTGTTTACAGAGTGTCACGTACAGAAAATTGCAACATAATTATGTAATTGTTGTTGTGTAATTTTATAATTCGTTAACGATAACTAGGACAAACATAAATTTATTCACTCAGAAATAAACAAAAAATAAATGAGTAAAATTTTAAATTATATAATAATAATATTAGTATCGCGAGTTTGCCGTGTTAAGCAAGTAATAGCTGGTAGGGAAACCATTCCAAACAAGTCAATTCCAAGCCAGTTGGTTCATGTTAAATATGTGTTGAGGAATGTAAACTCTCCCCTTTGTAAGAACCCATCTCATTCATAACCCCTCCTCCCTAAAGCAAACAAAGCCACGTTAGACAAGCTCTTTCCTGTTTTTGTATTGTTCTGAATTACCACCCTATGCAACTAGACGACACCCCAAAACAGCTGATTCTTTGTGCTGTTTGTTAAATCAATGAACTTTCCGTATATGAAATTTCTCTCTACTAAAATAGTATTATCGTTTTGTTTTGATTAATTATATATGTCAATACTGAGAATTTAATTGTTGTGAAATCAGTTATGTTGATTAATTAAGATAAGATTACATCCCAAAGCTTAATATGAAATAAGATATATGTGTATGTGTTTAAATGAATTAATGTTATCTATTTTTAAACATTGAGAAAACGAAGTAAAGTAAGTGACATAAGATTTGTCGTTCGTAATACGTCGTGTGTCAAGTGGTTATTATCAAAATGACCCAATTTAACCCCGATTTCTTGTTGAAAGACGAATTAACCTATGAAGCATTATGGCATGGTCTCCCCTACTCTAATGTAACTGTCGCGGAACTTCGCAAGACGTTACGCGAAAATAAACCGGACAAACCTTCATTATTAAGTCGTTTGAGTGTTTTAGATTTCAATAGCGAAAAAGAAACGTGTTATCGTAAGTATACAGAACTAACTTCGTACGCACAAACCCTGCGTGATGAAAAATCCCCCGCAGTAATATTACGCACCACCCAAAGAATTGAGCATCTATACCGTCGTATCACCAATCTGTTGACCTGGCCCGGTGATAAAGGTATCCCTCCTGATGTAAAAAAATTCGCCGAGGAAGCATTAAAACAATTACCTGAGATAATACGCGATATGAGATATTAGCAAGTTATGTAAACAAAAGCGTTATCTACAGAAAACCGACCAATCAAAAAATGTGTGAAGCTGGAAGACCGAAAATCCTACGTCTTCCGAAGCATCAGAAGGAAAGGTAACAACAATACTAAGCGTCAAATAAAGATGAGTAAAAATAAACGCAGAGATCCTTATTTAACAAAATTTATCGAGAAGTGCAACTCTATTGGTGCATGTAAAACAAGTATATGCCAACTACCCTATGTACAGATAGACCTTGGAGCAACGAAAACCCTTGGTTTAATTGATTCAGGATCTACCCGTAGTATAATTAGTAAACAGTTAGCCACCATAATTATTAGCCATAGTTATTAGCCAATCATAAACTGATTAAACGTAGCCAAATGGTGAACATAAAGTGTACCACCGCAAATAAACAAAACCTAAAGATATCTCACAGTATTACGGTGAAGTTAAAAATTCAGAATTTTACTTGGTACATTCTCCTACTAGTAGCTGAAGAGTTAGGACAGAACTTAATATTAGGCGCGGATTTTATAAGAAAAACTGCTTTAATCCTTGATATATATGCAAAACAATATTTTTTCAGATTTGATCGTACTCAAAAATATCAGTTCGACTCCGAATTAAGTAACGACACTGTTAGTGAAACCGCAAATATTCATTCAGAGCCTAATGAATCGAGTCTAAGTCATTTAAAAGGAAATGAGAGACTAAGAATCCAAAAGTTAATAAAAGATTTTTCTGCTGTACTCACCCCCAAGTTAGGATTAACTCATTTAATTGAATATAAAATAAATCTTAGTGACAACAAAGTAATACGACTCCACCCATACAAACTATCTCCGCCCAAGATGGAAATCATGAGAAACCACATTAACAAACTCCTTGATCAGCACGTCATTGAACCATCAACGTCTCCATATTCATCGCCTGCATTCCTAGTACCAAAAGGAACTGACAAACATAGACTAGTCGTGGATTATAGACAACTAAATAAGAGTATAGAATTTGAATCGATACCACTGCCAGACATACACAGTGCGTTTCACTATTTTACAAAAGCGAAAATCTTCACCATAATGGATCTTAACCAAGCATTCCATCAAATTCCACTAGCTGAGGAATCAAAACATTTAACTGCTTTTGCTGTCCCATTTAATCTATATCAATTTACGAGAGTACCATTCGGTATATCACAGGGAAGTTCAGTATGCAGTCGACTGTTAGAAAAAATTTTCCATGATGTTAAATTTAAATTTGTATATCATTATCTCGACGATATAGTAGTATATAGTGAGTCAATGGATCAACATATTGATCACTTGCGTGAAGTATTATCCCGGTTAAAGAAAGCCGGACTGACCGTAAACCCTAGTAAAGTTAATTTCGCAGTGAAACAATTCTCATTTTTAGGTCACATAGTATCAGCCGAAGGTAAGGTTACCATCGATCCCGAACGTACACGCGCAATCCGAGAATTTTTACCTCCCAGAGAAGTCAAAGGTATAGCTAGATTTTTAGGTATGATTAATTATTTTCATAAGTATATACCCCACTTAGCAGATATAGCAGCCCCATTGAATGCCTTAAGAAAGAAAGGAACGAAATTCGAGTGGACTACTCTACATCAAGAAGCGTTTGAAACACTTAAAGAAAGTATTATATCCCCACCTGTATTGCAGTTAGCGGATTTCAGTAAACCATTTATCGCACAGACCGATAGTTCAAGTGTAGCATTAGGAGCCGTAATATACCAGGAAATAAATAATACTAGACTCCCGATCAGTTATGCATCCCGGACACTGACCGAGCAAGAAAGGAAGTTCTCAGCCTATGAACTGGAATGTTTAGCCGTAGTATTTGCTTTTGATAAATTCAAACCATTTTTGGAACACAAAGAATTTCTACTAGAAACCGATAATCAAGCTTTATCATGGTTATTAAATCACCCAAAGCAATTAGGTCGTATCGGACGATGGGTGTTAAGATTAAATTGCTACAAGTTCAAAGTGCAACATATTCGTGGAACTCAAAATGTAGTGGCCGATACTCTATCCCACATGTTCCAACTACCCAATACAAGATCTGGAGAAGACAATATTGAAACCACTATCGTTAATACACTAATTACTAACTTTCCCCTTGCATTTAAGGATATAGCATATCACCAACAACAAGATCCGAAATTGTGTAAAATAATCGAACAAATAGAAAAAGGAAATAACTCTGATAAATATATCTTGAGTAAAAGAGTACTTTGTTTTAAGAAGGCAAACGGAAAATTACTAAGAATAATCGCCCCGGAAATAATCAAACCCATGTTAATGGAGTACTATCATTCATCTACAATTGGAGCTCATATGGGAATTAGGAAAACGATACATCGTATTCGCAAGGAATACCACTGGGAAAACATGAATAGTGAAATAAAAAAGTTCGTGAAAGAATGCGAAATTTGTGCGCTGAGCAAACCAGCAAGAACCAGTCAAGTCGGAAAATTAATCTCCGAAATACCTACTACTCCCTTCTCGAAAATATACATCGACTATTCTGGACCTTATCCCCGCTCTAAATCCGGAAATACTATGCTGTTAATTTGTGTAGACTCATTCACTAAATTCGTGTGGATGTATCCTATGCGTCGTGCATTAGCATCTACGACAATTAAAATTCTACAAGAACAACTATTTAAAGACTATGGCACACCTTTAAGCTTAATATCTGACAATGGACCCCAGTTTAAATCGAAAGAATTTAATGACATGTGTTTTAAATTAGGTATAAATCATATTACCGTGACCGAGTACAGACCGCAAGGAAATATAGCAGAAAGATACTTGCGTAACTTAAAATCAGCATTAATATCTTATCATGCTAAAGACCAGACAACCTGGGATCAAAATATTTCGTGGATACAATTTGCATTCAATTCAGCGTATCATGAAGGTCATAAATCAACACCATTTGATTTACTGTACAAGTACAAACCCAACCATCCTTTAACCACGAAGTGGAAAATCAATGAGTTATTACCCCGCGACGTGAATGGGAATAACATACGAAAAATATGGAACGAAGCTCGTGCAAATCTGAGAGCTAATTTACAGAAATCAAGGAAGTATCATGAGAATAATAATAAGCTAATAAAGTATAAAATAGGTGATTTAGTGATGTATAAAACTCATCCTATGAGTAAAGCAGTTGATAAGATCACTTCGAAACTATCTTATCGATGGTGTGGCCCCTACCAAATTCATAAGTTCATCACCCCCGTTACTGTAGCTCTGTATGAACCCAATACAGAAAATTACGTTCGCAGAAGTCATTTGTCTCAAATAAAAAAATGTTTTTCGTGTCAAGATACAGAAGGAAGACTACGAGAAAGATAGAAAACCTAGAATACTATCTAAGTATTAAGAATAAAATATGTTGTATAGACTTATACCGAAATAGGATAAGATTGTGTAACATCCTATACTATAGGTAACTATAAACTCAAAACCCCCTCGTACGAATACAAGCGAGGCCTGATCAACCTTAGCTAATGTCCTGCGAGAATGGTATTATACATGAGAAATCTGATGACAAGTATAATGAAGATGAAGAGAAAGAAAGAAAGAAAAATAATCTTTAGCGCTGTAAACTAAAAGTAATTCTATTGTTCTTACAATACGGTATTATTATTAGTAAAATACTCATGAGTATAACTCCGTAAAACGAGTGAGCAATTCAAGAAAAAACCGGTAGTAGATATAAGAATTAAAATAAGGTAGATTTACGTTTTGTGTATTTTGTATAGTAGATGTAGTAGAATTTAGATGTGACATAAGTATAAGATAATCGATTGATGAATAGAAATAAGCTGAGAGAGAGAAATTTCAGTATGAAAAATAATTGTTTATGAGAATTATATTATTACACCCCCCCGTTTTTCATAGTTAAGTGCAGGAGGATGTGACGATTTTAAATGTATCAAAAATCTCACATTAAAATTTTTTAATTTTAATATGTAAGAGTATCATACACCCTTACCTATACCCAGATTCCTGAATCAACTTGAAACCTTCCAGTACCAACACGCCAAGAAAAGTATTAAGTAGTGAATAATAATAATAATTACTTAAATAATTAAAAATGCGACTAGAGAAATAAAGAAATCCCTAAGTCATAATAAAATAAACATAAAGTATTTATCTTCTAATTAATGAATAAATAATAATAGAAAAAGTACGAACTATTTTCTTAGTGTGTAAATACGCACTAGCTTACTGAGCCCTCTCCCCTAAACCGTACGCGCATTCGGCCGTAGAACGTCGCAATGAGTAGACGTGAGTTTTGGTGTTGTACACATATACGTATGTGTATGTTCTCTAGAAGTATATCCAGCGTGAAATCTTGTTATTGTGAATAATGTAGTGTCTAGAGTTTGTGAGAAAATATATAAATAAAATAGAAAAAGGTAGCCAACACATCTCTTAAAAACAAAATCAAATGTAAGTGTAACATAGTTAACTACTAGACTGTAGTACTGCAAAGTGAGAACTATAACTGTAATTAAAATAAAGAAAATGTGAACTTCAAGAATCTGCACTAAGAAAAGTGAAATTACAACATGTGGAACTTCAAGTAAACAACCTATCTTCGAGAGCTTCAAGTAAACTAAAAATCAACCCGATGTAGATACACCAAGAACAACGTACTCAACCCGTAGAAGACAACTGGAGATGTCCCAAGAATACAACAACAACCTCAGGTGATATCAAACCACAACTTTTGTAAATTTCCCCTTAATAAGAAGTAACAAAGAACTTTAAAGAACTTTCGCAATGTAATGAACAAATTATCAGATTTGTATATTTTGTAATTTTGTAAGAAGTAATAGTAACCGTAATGTATATATTGATAAATTAATAATTTTGAGAAAATTGAGACCCGGATCCGTGGTATTAAAAGCAACAGTTATATGAATAAATTTTGATATAACAAGAATAATATAATTAAGATCTTTGAAGCAGTAAAAGCGCTATTTACTAAAACAACTTTCTTTAAAATCAGGAATAATGTTTGATTAATATTTCAATAGCAATAAAGAGATGTTTTAGCTAATACCTAGTGAGTGAATAAGTTTATGCAAACCTTGTCAGTTTGCTATATCATACTTGTTTTGTAATTGTTAGTAAGCGTTTTACTAACAACGGCAGCTGGTTTAGTTTACTGGTAAAGAATTAAACTAGTTCCCGATTTTTGTGTTGTCTTGCCAAGGGGCGGCACAATTCTATTAGTAGTTTTTGTTTAGTTTTCATTATTTTAATAAATTTTTCACCCTTGTTCGCTGCCTGGGTCAGCTGGTTTCCTCCCGTCGTTGCGTCACAAGAATTTGACCTCATAAATATTATTTTCAGAACCTCGTGAAACTGGTTGTGAGAAAATCATAGCACAGTAGCGATTTCCGTATGATCTTTTCTTGAGTTTCTAGCCACTTTTTCAGCCCTGCGAAAGGTATGTTTTCGCGAATATTATTTATGATTTCACTTTCATAAAAATTAATGAAACTAGCCCCTTATAGCCCCTTACCCTTCACGATCTTCTCTAGTAAAAAAATTGACAATATAAAACTTATTTTTAAGCTTCGTGTAGCTGACTGCGTCGCATAGAGTTCAGCACATTCGACCTCGGTTGTGTTTTTGTTGCGGTCACAGAGACACAGGTGTATCGGTTCTCACGTGATGTAGACCTCACCTCGCGGTACGTTCGGTAAGTTACATCACTGACTGGCCTTGGAAACCTTCGCTCTCTGTTGCTAATATATCCCATTCTGCATCTTAAGTCATTTTCAAAAACGTGAAATAAATGTCGTAAGTTTGCGATATAGCCTGCCTGCTCTACTATATTACGACATGCCAAAAGTACTGGCCTCCCGTAGGCGATTTCTCCCTCTCGCTGTTTCATATTGTGGTTTTATCTCGTGAAACACCTAACGGATAGTGCGAGTAAGATCTGTTGGCATCTTGCCAGTAAGGACGTTTAGATCAGAACAGAAATCATGTTGGTTTTTTATATGCTAACGCAAGCCGTATTCTGATCTGCAGTTTATTAGACATTTGTTTTAGAGACCGTTCGAAGCCTGTACAGATATCGTTATCTGAAATAGAATTCCACAAAACCAGACTGTTTCTGAAAACTCTAGATGGGAAGTTAACTGTACTGTACTATTTACATATAGATGATAGATGCCAGTATTGGAGCGATAATATTTCATTTTTTGTTGGTCGTGTTAGAGTCTTTCCGTTAATGAAGGTAAAATTACTTTTGATTGGATTGTAAGTGTTGAAAGACAGGATATGATGCAAATTGTTTTCGTTCTAATGTAGTTTGGTTCAGATACTATTCTATACTGGTTGTTTATAGTTGCACTTTCTGTTGTTTACAACTAGAATGTAAATAGGTTTGGAACGTTCTAGAGATTCTGTTTGGAGGTAACAGGGTTTATCTAGAGATTATCTAGAGTTTGCTATTAGAGATACCAGAAGCAGTGTCGATTGGAGACCTAAAGCTCTCGCCAGATTTGTTTTCCAGCGATGAAATCTAATGACACCAGTCAGTATGTTTTGTCGTTTAGCTTCCGAGCCGTTTGATAGCAGGCATTAAAGAAAAGTAAAAAGTTGGCGAGACCGCCACCGATGCACGGTCACGATTTAGAGAAGATAACCACGATATGATGATTGAATGAATAAGGAATGTTTGGCGAACGTAACGGGCACAACAGATGTACGCTGCCGAAATTCGTGTTTACAAATGCCACTGATAATGGTGGCCAGCTGTTTCGATTAGACCTTGCTCACAGTGAAAGAATTTTGTATTTGTATTCCATGCATGTGACAAATTGTTATTTGTCTTGTTTGTCTGATAACGCGGAAGATCGTTCAGTTACGACGTCGAACAGCAGGAAGAGCAAAAGAAAGACGTAACACTGGAAGTAGCTTAGTTCACTAATGATGGTATTTATCCACAAATGAAGAGAGAGGGGGAAGAGTGGTTGAGGTAAAGAGACGATGGAATTAGAACGATCTGGGGAGAGACCTTGCCCAATTTTGGGCGCAAGAAAACCGAGTGAGCAGGAGAAACATAGCTGGAGTGAACGTTTGTGAATATATTGCGATAAAATGTTAAGATAAATGTATTATTTCCATGTTTGCAAAATGGTTTTTGTATCATAATAAATAATTTAAAACAAACCTTTTTACTTTCAACCAGCCGCGGATCCGCGGAGTCGGAAATGAGGGAAATCCCCCCCCCCTCATATTGTCAATTCAGACAAATTTTTTTTGTCGTTTGTGGTCGTGAATATGATAAAAATTTCAAATCATGTTATGGTAGGTTCACGGTTTTACTTCACAGTTACTTCATACTTACCAGTGTATGTTTTTTTTTAATACGTACCATAAATTAGTAGTGTATACTTTAAACTGTAAGTGAATTAATTAAACGATCAATGACCTGACAAACACAGATATGACTATATAATTGCACGTCAATGTACTTATTGTGTTGATAATAACAAACTGTATTTGTATCTTCAATCATTCCTGTCATTTATACTTCAGGCCTTTAAAGAATTGTCCAACTTTTCGTAATCCCCCTAAAAAAAATAATAATTGCACGCTGGATCCGCCTCTGTTCTAAAAAATATTATGTTTATACTTGTTTTTTTTTTTCTATTAACCTTCTATCTATCCGTGTTAGAGTCAAGGGTCCGTGTACTCATAAACAGAACAGTTCATAGAAAATGTATTATGGTTAGGGTTACGTCTGGATGACATTCAACTTCGCCAGCTGATGAGGCGTTGCGTTGTTAGACACGATCAGTTCTGATCATTCAAAAGTCCGAAATCAAATCGCGCCGCTTTGAAAGCAAGCGAACAGAGCGTGAATATATCTCTAGCCGTCCGGAATAATTCAATTAGAACTTTCAAAAGATGTGTATCGTGTTAGACTAAACTTTTATATCCTCATATTTGAACACACTAGGCAAAATATCCAAGACGGTTTATTATCAGAACTGTGGCTGGGAGGATCTGGGGGAAGTCGGTTATGGGAATATATTGCTTTATACGCGATTAGTAAACACGGGGAAAGCTTCGATAGTCTGATAAACCTGTCTGATAGTTATTACAAATAGTGTATTCTACTGCCTACCAATGCAAAGATGCAAAGAACGACTGTTCGCAAGAGGCGTGTTTGAGAATATCACTCTTCAGGTAAACCAAACTAATTTCGCTCATTGTTTAGTTGCTGCGAAGGTCGTTCTTGACGCCACACACTTCCACTTACGTCTAAAAACAGCAAATAGTTCTCCCTCACTGCTGTGTGTTAAACGCTAAGAATTTTTTACCAAAGGTAATGATCGGGCACGTTGTTATTTATATCGCAGGTGGCGTTATAATTATGTTTCCTAGAAAAACTTTGATCATATCCCACTGAGCTTTGTTTAGATTATTACATTATAGATTAGTATTATTACGTTACATTAGTTTACATTATTTTCCAATACGATACAAGTTTTACGACTTTTCTCTCCCATTCTAGTTTTACACTCACCTCCTATTTGTTTCGTAGCTCTTCTCTCTTTCTCATAATAGGTCATTTCTTTCTCTCGACACAAACGCTTTTAGATATACATACTCTCTCCATTATCAATTTTTTTTTTAAGAATGTAGTGAATGCTTTTAGCGGTGCATCATAATTTCATAATATACCAGGCTGAGAGCATTATACGAGTTTGTCACGTGGCCAATATTTTGTTGCAGTTCAGTCCTCGTTAAAATTTATTATTTATGGGCTTGTGTTTACACCTGAAATATAGTTGTGTTACATAGAGGATACACTTTCACACAGAATCTCAATTATGTAGCTTCCAGTTAACATTTTAAGTAATTTCGTAAGTAATGAATTATAATTTTATCTGATGGTTTTATGGCTTTATAGAGATTATAATTACACTATGTCCAGTCCCGGAATGCGGCTAGAGGATTTGGAGACCCTTGGCTCACGCACGCACACTGGCAGGCCGCCTAACAATAGACAGGGGCCGGCACTTGACCTGCGCTGCTGTCTTTTTAAATACAGTTTAGGGTCGTTCTGAAATTAAGTGGAAATTTCAGACTAGCAAAAAAAATATTATGTAAACATAATTTCAGTTTTATTATTTAATAATAGTGTCCCTATGATGTAATCAAATACATGTAAACTATTAAACGAGGTCAAGGAATGATTTTTAGACTTTCAGAGCTAATTTTCAATTTCCATAAGACATGGAGGTGACATCGCTACCACGGAGGTGACATATGAGAGCTTAAGTTTCACTATTATGTAAAGTACAAGTTAAAAATCATAGATATGTTAGTTATTTGATGTAGAAAAGTTAAATAATAATCCTTGCAGTAGTAAATTGTAATTATATTTTATGTAAACAAATTTATTTATGTACAGTAGGATACATAACAATTGGAACTTAAGTTTTTCAAAAACAAAGAGGATTATTGTTAAATAATTATTGTTAAAGAGGCCAAATATGAATTATTAGAACGATTTCCTAAATTCCCTACATGACATGGGCTCAATTAGGCTTCTAACTTAATTAAAAAACTTTAAATCTTAATTCTTCGGGGAAGTCGAAAACATACTGCACTCTTGAATTCAAAATTGGATGTTTCAAACAGCAACAACTCCTTTACTATGAACATAAGCTTCCAGCTCTTTTGTAAAAACAAATTTGTTTTTTGTGTTCTGGCACCTTTGCATGAAACGGACATACAATGAATCTTTTGCACACTCTATGACATTTGCCACATAAAGAGAGGCTGATTGTTTTTTTCCAAAGACTTCGACAACGACATAGTCATTTATGTAACAGTGTGTTTTGCTCCGTCTTCACTAGTGTCACTGTTGTAGATGTCTTCATAGTGTAACCTGTCCTTTTTCTTTATCTGGCGTGATATTCCTGGCAGGTTAAATGTACATATTTCTTTTTGTTTAGGTCTTGGGTTGAAAACCCCACTGCCGTAATGAGAACAATTCTTTGTTGTTCCACAGTTGAAACAACTTAACCTGCGCATTTCAAGATTCTGTGCTTGTTTTCTCCACACTACGTGATGTATTTTCATTGTGCCAGCGTATGATGGAATGTCCTTTTCAATTAGAGAATCAATTTTTTCTATGTCTTCTTTGTTTACTAAAAAACAAGCTTGACATTCTCACAAGTTCTTTGTAAAGTGTCGTATAATACCTGGAATGTGGGCAAGTCAGTTCCTTCAGCTACAAGCTGGTTGGCTGTTCTTTTCAAGTATCCTCCGATCCCATCAGGGGCTCCTTTGCCATGCCCACATTCGGAGTAATTCCAGGTAATTGCTTTGGTACCCCTGAATTTTCCCAGGTAGTTTGAGATCAGGTGAAAAATGGTTCTATTGCGATACTGTGTTGTTAGGCTATCACTCAAAAAATGGATAATTTTTATTTCTTGAACGACTGCCTTTGCATATATCAAAATTGGCTTCAAATGTGCTATAATGGCACTGGCATCATGTCTCAAGCTTTGTGACATAGAACAGAATGAAAGACACTGAGTTGTGTCATTGACATCATTTTCATCTTTGTAATACATTACACCAGTATGTACGGTTACTTGTTGGCGTGACCCGCCAAAATGAACACTTTGTATTTCTTTTGTGTATTTACATTCATAATTTTGACTAAAGTCTACATGAATGAGCAGTTCATTTGGTTTCATGGATTTCTTCTGGTCTTTTATTGATTTATACGGGTGCATTATATTGCAAACATGTTGCATGAAAGAAGGTACCATATCATACAACTTTTCAAAAAGAGCTTTAACTTCAATATCCACTGTTTCTTTTACTACCTTTTTGGCAAACTTTTTAGTTCCTTTTACAGTGTACTCAACATTTTTTCTTTTCCATTGTTCTACACTTGTCATGCTGTTTTCAAATTCATCAATTTTAATACTTTTATTCAGACAGTTTGGGCATCTTCTTTCCAAACATTCTTCTCGAGTTTTTAGTTCGTTCAAATTGCAACATAGAGACTTAACCATTTCATCTAAATCCGTGTATTTCAGGACTTTTACGCCTTTCAATTTTTCAAAAATCAATCCTATATTTTCGTGCTTTTCACACGCACAGGTATCTCTGTTTTTTACGTTCAGCAACAATACCCAAAATGGTTGAAATGAACAAAATGTAGAATATGGTACACTATATCCAAATTCTGCCTCAAATTTTTTTGTGGAGGTTTTTAAGGCTTCCCATTAAAGTTCTCTTTTGCTTTTTGATCTTATTCTTTGTTTTAATATCTTTTATGCCAGGCTCGACTCTACTTACGTCATCTTGTTCAAAGAACTTAATAACATCACCTTTCTTTCTCACTTCATTTTTTGTATTATATTTCATTGCATTTTTCATTATGTCAGTAATTTTCTTGCCCTCACCAATCCTCTTTAAATTTTTCCAGTATTTTTGTACTGGAAGCAAGTGCATGAATCGATACATCGATACTTTTTCACTATTTTACCTGACAATACCAAACCAAAAGCTTTTTTACTTTTTTTGAATCTTTGTTTTTCTTGAAATTTTCCTCTGTCTGGGTAGCTAGCACAGATCCAAATTCAAGATGTCTCCTCACTTTAGTGGAAACTCTTTCTCCCTGTAAAATACTTTTAACTTTTTGCTGTGGACTATTTAAATTTTTGTTATTTTCTCTTTCAAACGAAAAAACCTTTTCTTATATTTTTCTTTACATCTTTGCAGTTTTACTATTTCTTTCTTTTCTTTTTCCAGCTCTTTTTTCAGATGCTCTATCTCTCTGTATGCTTTAGATTTGTTTCTTTTAGCAACTTTTTTCCCACTCAGTTCTCTGCTGCTTCCAGCTCTCCCAATGACTCCATTTTCAAGGTTATCAGCGCCAGCATCTGCCTCTACTTCACTGTCTTGTAGAGTATTTGTAGTAGTTAATTCTAATTGTTCCTCTACTTTTTTCTTGTTCAAGCGAGATTTTCTTGTTTTTTCAACCCATTTTTGCCGTCTAACTCTTTTTTCTCTAGCGCTGAGCTGTGAAATATTTTTTATTTTTCCCTCACCTTTCCTTTTGTGATACCTTTCTCGCTCTCTCTTTTTGGCTTCTTCATACAAAATTGGATCATTTCTGATTTTATCTCTTCTTTTTTGCTCTGATCCTTCTTTATTCTTCTTAACTTTTCAATTTCAACTTTCTTGCATTTAACTGGTGCCATTTGTTTTAGCTAAAAAATAAATAAATAACAGTTTTTAACAAAACTAAACTTTATTATTTTTATAAAATAGTAATTAGCTTCAGTTGAAAGTAGTGTTAAGCATTTTGGTTTGTATATTCAAGAAACTATAATGTATACAAACAAGCAGTATTATAATTTGACACTTTGGCTTTGACATTATTGAAATTAAAGCTCTCTTTCAAATTACAAAATCGAATTAATGAGGCCTAAAATAAGTTAGGTAAGGCTGCCTTCAGATAAAAAGTATATATAACCTAAAAATAAAGGTGTTTAATTCCCATGTTAGTTAAAGGTGGCTTAAAAATATTTTTAAATACTTAATAAATAGCTAATGTTAGCCAATGACAACTTTTTGTCACCTCCATGCATCTTCATCACCTCCATGGAACGATTTAACCATGGAGGTGACATCCATGGAGGTGACATTTTCACGATTTTTTTACATTTAGGCTAACCTGTAAGAAGCTCAGCAATGTAATTTGGTTTATTGTTTTAAGTACTTCAAGTAGTAAGTTATACTACTGAAAAGTCAATATATAAAGAAAACTTACTAAGTTAAAGAATCCACGGAGTTGACACGATGAAAAAGAACTCTCGAATTTAAAAAGTTTAACTAATTAAAACAGTCCAAAACAATGCTCACTGTTGGACCAACTCACACCACAATCAAGATGGCTGTCTTAGGCTCCTTCAACTTCTTTGTTGAGCTTGTGTTGCCATCTGTTAAATTTTTATGAAACTAATAGAATTATTCCATAGAGATGACTCAGACTGTGGGGACATGGAAAGTTGTGTATTTTTCAACATAAAAATGTTTGTTTTAAATAGTTGCGTTCAGTAAATTATGATGTAAATGAGTTGTTTAATATAAATATGACTTTATAACAGTCATAAATATAAAATATTATAAATTGCATTAACATATTCTCCTAAAAACACAATCGGGGACACCCATGGAGGTGACATTTTTTACTGTTAATATATTTTTTCCCATTAATATGCATTTATATTTTTTTTTTACTTTTGCCTATAATAAATAATACAACAATCTTTAAAATAAAATCAGTTTTGTAGCTTTCTACAGGATATTAATTAATAAAAAAAATGCAAATGACTGAAATTTCCACTTAATTTCAGAACGACCCTTTACTATAATAAACTAAATTTTGTTATTCTCCTTAATCTTATAGTTTTGGTCATTCCATTTAATTCAGACTGTGATTTCATTTAAAATATGTCCAAACACGAAGTTTATACGACGATTTTCAAATGTTTTACTCTTATTTGTTTATTTTGAAATATTGTGTTTGAAATATTGTGATTCCTAAACTTCTGAGAATTATTTACGCGACTGTTATTAAAAAAATGTTATTATTAAAAACTAAGATTCTGATCATTTAATGTACTTTTCAACTGGTTTTCTGAGACACTCCCTTTGGATGCCAGAAGCCGGTTAAATGGCCCTATGGTTCATTGTTGGAACTGCTAGCGGCCGATTAAATCGGGCCGTCAAATGACACTGAGAACTGCCAGCGGCCGATCTCGCTGGCTTTTTGTATATTCATCGTAGCTGATGCATCACTTGTAGTATCTTTTTATACTACACGTCAAATTAATGCTAAATAGTTAGGCTACTTAATACTTTTTTTATACAAGGCTTTAAACTCGAGCTCAAAATTCAACTTCGTATATACTCTGAATTTTAAAATTAACTTTCTCTCTGCGTTCAAAGGTCTGATGCTTATTTTGCAGGCTTGAGACTGCCGATGGTTGACTTTGTAAGTTGACTATTCTAAACTTCTCCTCCTCCTGCTAGTTGTCTTCTCCTTGAGACACCGGTATCCTCTCAACCCAAATTCTTCGGGTCCTTAATCTAGGAATTATTTCCTTGGACTTCTCCTAGTAATTCTAATTGATTTTATCCTTAGTAAGCCTTTATTGGTGTCCATTATCTACTGTAGACTTTGTAGTGTGTTTCAAGTGAATCCACTTAGTTTAGTTTCACACTATGTGCAATTATGACTTTAAAAAAACTCCTTATTCTAGGAATTGACAAACTATACAGTAAGTTAATGTTTTTTAAATAAGTTGTTATGTGGCCCTTTTCTAAACACATGTTGTGTGGCAGTCATTTTTAGTGTTACCTTTATTTATTAAACAGCTCTCAAGTGTGTGCGTGCGCGTGTGAATTATTTATAAAGTTTGTGAAATGATACCAGATACATATGTATTTCACTGGGAGACTTTTATGGTTTCATTGATAAGAACGTTACTGCTTTCACCATGTTTGTTTCGTCCAGTCTGCAACAAGGTATCCTGAAGGGCGAAAGAAAAGTAAAACATTTTTGAAGTCTTAAAACGGTGTTGTTATCACAGACATACAGACACACAAATATTTGAATGGTAAAAATAATAATGTTTTTCTTGCAAGTGTTTTGATTTACAAAATTATAAATATGTAAAATAAATTTACAATAATTCCAACAAACAAAAACATGGAGACTATCATTTTTCAGTATAACCATAAAAAACATTGATTACATAAACAAACATGACACAATTGATTATATGTTAATACATTTTAGGTCTCTCATGGTGAAGAGTCATTGTGAGAAAGGTTCATAACCTAAAATAAAATAACTTGAAGAAGAACGGAGTTAATGTTTTTACAATCATATTAATGATTGCAAGAAACGTTGAAATTATAGTTACTACACACCAGCGTAATGATATTTCTCCAATTTTGTTGGATACTGTGTATTTTTACATTTATTTTCTCCTCGTGCATCATATTGGGGCTCTAGTTAATAATTTTGGTTAATAATGAACTGTTATAGTTTTGTAGACTATTCAATAATCATAGACAAAGAGTATTAATGATCAG
Source organism: Magicicada septendecula (assembly GCA_034769895.1). Taxonomy (NCBI): domain Eukaryota; kingdom Metazoa; phylum Arthropoda; class Insecta; order Hemiptera; family Cicadidae; genus Magicicada; species Magicicada septendecula. The sequence continues at coordinate 290,686,887 of CM068374.1, read as the reverse complement.
ATTAAGGAGACATTTATATATACAGTATTTGGTTGTATACTTGGGCTCAGTTTAAACTGGTATTGAAATATCAGCCGTTCTTATGCCTAAGAGTATTAATCTTGTTCAAACAACTGTGTAGCACTTTAGCAATGATATGAGATTCTAATGAAAATATTGTATTTGTTTACAGGTTTTGGCTGGGGACCGGAGGTTGGGGTTGCGAGCGGGGGCACTTGATGAGCCAATGGATACAATATTTGTGAAACAGGTGCGAGCACACAGTCCTGCTGCAGTTGCCGGGCTCAAAACAGGAGACCGTATAGTGTCGGTTAACGGACAAACTATTGCAGGAAGATCGTACGCCCAAGTTGTTCAGCTCATACACCAATCTCCTACATATCTACATCTACTGGTTGTACCTAAGGAAGACGACATACTACAGTTGGTTAGTAATTTTTTAGGTTTTTGTACTAGTTATTTTGACTTTTAATTTAGACACAGTAGTTTAAGAAAGCTCAGAACAAATTGTAGTTATGGAAAGTACTTACACGGAGACACATATTTAAATATTACTTCATTTGATAGTTGTAGGTTCATGTGACTTGTTAGTTGGTGTGATCAATTAACAGATAAGTTTGATTGTATTGAGTTTTCATAATGTCAGTGCTACAAGCAAGGTGTTTTAACATTTTGTCAATTTAAAATTGTTAAGGAAACATAAAAAGAGTGGGATAAAATAAAAGGAAATATGAATAAAAATTGTAATTTTCATTTTATTCTGTTATGAGAATTTAAATAGATTTAAAATATTTCACCAGCATATAACTACAAATGTTTTTTAAATGTCACATTTCAACACTTACCGTAATGCAAAATATAAGTTTATTATTGTTTTGTAGTCCTCAAATATTGTTTGCATTTGAGTTCTTAAAACAAATGGCGAGAGCACTCGTTTTTAAGTTTGTTTTTCTAACACTTTTGTTCAGATCGTTGGTACTCATCAGGAATTATTCGGTTGTAAATGATAAATCCATATTGGTGGTTATTGCTTTTTACTTCTGTTGCTGTCAGCCGAATTTATAGTTAAAAACTGTAGTGCATAATTGTATAATATTTTGTATAGTTGTGATACAGTCAGGACACTTCAAAGTGCGATTCACTGGCATATTATGGATCAATTTTGTTTTGTAGGTTAGTAATGTTTCTGTGTAGGTTTATAATTATGGCAGTGACGGCTGACGTTTATATATCACTAATAAACTAATGTGCCTCCAGGTGGTCTAGTGGCTATCATGTGCGATTCATGTGCGCATGGTTACGGGTTCAGTTCCCGGCAGAGGTTCAGTGTACTAAGAGTCGTGAGGCAAAATTGAAAAGCCACTGAGACGGCGTCTCCTGGATGTTAATACTGCAACTAGTGGCTGGCGATGCATTGTACTGGCCATGCAACCATCCCACTAAACACGAAAGCTGTGCGGTGTGCCTTGGTCCTTTATGAACTGTTGAGCAGAGGTTTATTTGTTTATTTAATGAAGTAATCTGAACACATACCGTTTTAGAAGTGCAGCTTCGAAAGTCACACAATAATTGCAATTATTCAAAAGACAAGAAACCAGATTTCAGTTTGTTGCTTGAAAGATAGTAGGAGATGTATAGATGGGGAAAACAGTTGTGATGAGCACAGTGAGAACATAGTAGGATCATAACATCACAGTAATGATGAAGAAGTACTTTCAGTAGTAGTATTCAGTACACAGCAGAGACCTGGCACAAATACATGACCTGGCACAATTTTTTATTTATTTTTTTTATTACTTTATATCCTTTGGGCACCCTGTCAAACATGTGCCTCCTTCTTACAGGAATTAAACATAAACTAACAGTTATTGTCGACAGCATATGCTAAAATCGTAAAGTAATTCAGTTGTATTGCAAGAAAAGAATGTGGCTTGGAAAATTTATAGTAGAATGAATGACAGGTCACTTTCAAAAGAACACGAGCTTGGTTACAAAGTGGATGGTTGGATCAAATAAAAAGCCTAATGGGAACATAGCACACATTACTGTACTCATGACTTAAGACCACATTATATGAAACCAAACAGTGGACTGCACTATGTAGTTATAGTTTCAGGCATGATGTACGGCCTAGCAAAATTTTAAAACAGTGTAATTATGTAAACTGTGATCTTAAACTAAAAAAAAAATAATGTGCTATATGTCCCAGTGACATATATTGAGGCCAACATGCCCAGTATGGTGGCACCTTCAAAAATTCTGTAGACTAATTCTGAAGGGGAAAAAGGCATCTTTATATTAGAACTGTAATATACACATTGCATTTTGATAATTTTAATGTATGTTATATTCCATAAAATTGTACATGATATGCTTTTTATAAAACCAGTAAGATTTGTACAAATTAAATATAATAGAATATGTGACAGTGATTCAATTAAGTTTGGACATGTTGTTTCAGTACTTTGGAGAAACAGCACATCACCCTGAAACGAATCAAAGGCCAAGACTGAGGTCCCCTGCTGAGATGGTCAGTGATCCAAAATTCAACTCACCACCCCAACAGCTACAACCCCAACAAACGCAACAGCATCATTCAAGGCTCAGTATACATCAACGACAGGCACGACAGGCACCGTGGGATGATGTGCGATATCATTCTCCTCAGCGTGGTGTCAGTGGACTAACGACGGCTCCTGCCAGTGGTGTTAGTAACATTGTTGGAAGACGTTCGAGTGAAGGTTTCGGTATGACACAGACAGAAGGTAATCCAAGTTTCAATTATAGTAGCAGTGAAAGTGTACCGAGTAGTTCACCGGGAAGTTTATACTCGTATCCTGGGAACACGCCTGGTTGTAGGTTAAGTTTAGATGCCGGTTTGATAGGCCGACGGGAATCTGCAAACAGTCAGGATGGTAGTGCGTCTAGTTTAGATTCAACAATTCGTGATCCCCACAGTAGTGATGATTCGATTATTATATCAAGAATTATGAAGAGTTTTGAACAGAAAGAAGAGTTCTTGAAGAGGCCGGCAGGTCCAGTTTTTTCAGCTGGTAATGCACCTCCTGGTATAAAGGAGTTCTATGGTAGACCACAAAAATTACAGACACCAGTATGGCCTCCAACTATTTCAGCAAGCCCTCATCATTCTCCAGCCAGAAAACAAGAGGATGAAATGGCTATTAAGGATAAAGGTAAGAATTTTTTGTTTTGTTGTATGTAATAATGTAATAGACATAATACAAAAATAGTCTCTATATTCTTTCAAGCATGTCCTCATATTGGAAATAGGGATAAAACTTCTGACTTTATGCGTATAGTAAACTTGTTGACTCATAGTTAGTTAGTTGTATTTTACAAATAGTTTGTGTTTGGTTATATATTTTCTTCGTTCTTCAGTAGTGAGCTGTATCATTCATTACATGATAGTTTAATCAGAACATTATAATTGTTGGTGCCTTTCCCAGCAGGCACCACAAAACTCATTGTTTTCTCCTCTTCATCTCCAAGGTAATTTAAAAAGAAAAATTTTGTATGAATTTTCTTTCATTTTCCATTTCCTCTGAAAAATTCGTTATGTTGAGATGAATGCTTTTCCATAAGGGTAGAATTGTTACTTTTTTGAAGCATTTGTTACGTATTATTTTATTTCTATTGAATTGTATTATTTTATTTATACTGACTTGAATATTAATTTGAATGGAAATGATTTATTAGAAAATTAATTTATTAAAATTTAATGTATTGAATAATTTATATCCATTCATGTAAATGATTAATTAATTAATTATATTATCAAATAACTTAAAATTTAATTTATTTGATAAATTTATTAAATCATTTGTTGAAACTAGCAGCAGAAACAGGCTTTATTGTGATGGATCCTTAAGCCCTAAGTACAATAGGCGGTGAAAAGTACATCCTACGTATTGTCAGATGGTCTCTGAGAACCTCATTATGTAGACGATTTTGAAGAAGACTGATATAGGGAAATTTGATAATATTAATATCATGTTGTATTTCAAACGAAAGACCAGAAGAACACAAAATGTCTTCTTATTTTGTAGTGCTAGTTGTAGCCTCATTAGCCATGAAACATAAACATTGTTTTTGTAACCAAGAACCTCTTTCTGGTCTTGTTTTCAGTTTACTATAATTTTAGCTTCCATCATTATCATCAGTGCATTGTCACTGCATTTCTTCACTTTGTCTCCAGCAATGTTTTTTTCAATAAACCTGTAATGTGTGACCACATGTGCTATGCAGGTTGTCCTTCTTTATCATCATTCCCTATACCTATATTTCTGTTCCCTTCTTTTTCTGCAGTGTCTGTAGACAACCTTGTTTATTGGTCATAGGATTTCTGTTACTAAAATTTTGGCATTATACACAGAGAATTCCAGTGTAAGCAAGATTCAGCATAACATTTACCTTTTATCTCAGTGTAAGGAAAAACTGATGATGGTGCCTCAGTGGGTCAGCTCCACTGACGGTGATAAGCTGCAGTTGATGGATACTGATACAGGTGGCCACAACATGGACTGGAAGTGCTATGCAATTAGGAACACATTATTATGTCAAAAGCTTCTGAATGTTATCCTTCTGGCTGTGTGAGTTTTATCAACAATATTTTCTTCCTTTTTGGGTCTAGGCACCATTTAATATGTAGGTTCAGTTGACATTTGCATTTCTCCTCTAATATGTGACATATTCCTTAATTTGTTTTGGTGTCCTGTCTCAAGACAGATGTATAACTACTCTGTTTTATAACATCTGAATATGTTTGATTATTCTTGTTTTTTAATGTCACATTATTGTGTATCATCAACTCTGTGTGTGTGAATTCCCTTGTCTTGTCCAAATGAACTTTATTCCCAGTGCCTGTAAGGCTCTTAAATCCATTTATCAAGGCAAACATTGATCTAGGATCCATAATAATGGTTGTTTATAGCTGGTCTTGGAGTGTTAGTCACTGAAGTGAGAAAAGGTATGAAATAGTGGGAAAGCTATAAAAGTTATGAATCTCTTCAGCTAATGTTGCAATAAATGTTTCCCTCCATTGTAAACATACAATTAAAAATATCTAACTTGCAGAATATTTTAATACACTCATGAGTGTGTATTAACACTGACCTCAAATGTAACCTAAATGAGGGCAGTAGTTTCCTGATAAATTGTGTATTATACGATGTGAAAATTAAGTGTGTACTCAAATCACGCACGCTCTCACACACACACACACACACACACACACACACACACACACACACACACACACACACACACACACACACACACACACACACACACGCACGCACGCACGCACGCACGCACGCACGCACGCACGCACGCACGCACGCACGCACGCACGCACGCACGCACGCACGCACGCACGCACGCACGCACGCACGCATGCACACACACACACACACACACACACACACACAGAGAGAGAGAGAGAGAGAGAGAGAGAGAGAGAGAGAGAGAGAGAGAGAGAGAGAGAGAGAGAGAGAGAGAGAGAGAGAGAGAGATGCATACAGTATTGTGTAGAGTATGTGAATGAATATATATTATATCTAAATATGGTATTAAGTAATGACTTGTGTAGTGTGTATGTGCGTATATATACCATTGAAGGTAAGAAGTCAACTTTCATTGCTTTGTGGTTTGTTAGGTTGGCAGTATGCCAATTGTAGCAGCATGTCGGTCAGCACAGTTCAGCTGTTGTCAGCACAGATTAATGAAGTTGTCACATTTGAGATAAACAGAGCACACACAAAAACACATACAAGAAGAGTGAGATGGAGTTGGTTGGTGGAATGGTGAGGGAAGGGGGAGAGAGAGAGAGAGAGAGAGAGAGAGAGAGAGAGAGAGAGAGAGAGAGAGAGAGAGGTGTTCTTCACTATTGTTATATTATTGTAAATTGGGACTCATTACCATTCTTATTTCATTGTGTTGAACGATATTACACTTAAATTGTTTTAAAAATAAGCTTGCAAGATGACCCACATATCTTTTAATGAGTAAACCAGGATTTCTTCTAAAAGTTTGGAGAGAATATAAGAAAAGTATAATTCCCATTATGTTCACATCTCATAGTGTAGTTCCTATCAGAACTTATGCCTTCAAGATTGAATCTGACAGAGACAGTGAGGGAGATTGAATTATTATGGGCCCTATTTGTGATCAAGCTTTCATGACTTAAAGTGTGATATATGTGCCAAACAAAATCATATACATAATAAAGTGAGAACTTTGGGTGAAAAAGTGAGAGGTATTCCAGCAACAAAACATTCTTCAAAATAGCGCGGTAAAAGTAAGCAATTAAATTTTCCAAATTCTTCTCCATGAAGTTTCTAAACAATCTTAAATTTTTCATATATATATATATATATATATATAGTGAATTTCAAAATTCCTGTTTTAAATTTATAATTATCTGATATTTCCTGTATTGTAATTGGCAGTTACAGCATTTGTGTTGTATGCAGTGGTGGCTCGTGGCTTCGAGGATTGGTGAAGCAGAATCGGTGGCAGGCCCCCCCCCCCATAAATTATGTGAATATATGTTTCTTCCTGTTTTGGAATCATGAATAACATATGGAGACAAAAGAAAAGTATGTTAATAAAATTTACAAATATAGTAGTTAAAAATAGTAAGTACTTACAGGCTGGCATTTTATTTCTTGAACACAAGGTCAATTCTCCTCTCTTTCAAATATGCAAACTTGTCGATAATGTCGTCATAAAATGGTTGTACATTAATTAATTCGTTTAACAGTTCCTTTTCTATGGAAATTTTTGATAAGCTAGTAAGTCTGTCCTCTGTCATTGTATTGCGCAGGTATGATTTTATTCTTTTTAAACAAGAAAAACTTCGTTCTACGGAAACGCTAGTGGATGGAATAGTTACTATTAAACAAAACAGTTTGTAAGCTTCTTTAAAGATGTTCCTGTTGTCAGCTAAAAGTTCCATAAAATTTAGTGGTTCCATTTGTCTGTATTGCTTATCCTCATAAATAAGCTGTAATTCGTTTTTCAGTCTTTGGAAATTGGTAAACAGATTAGGGTAGCACACCTTTAAGTTACTTAATGCATCCGTGGGAAAGTTTTCAGAATACGTTACAAACTTTGAAGTATCCATTAATGTAACAAACTGAAGCTTTTCCATATCATTAAAACGTGTGGTTATTTGTACTGAAAGGTTATCTAAAATTTCATAATACAGAATTTTGTATTTTTCAAAACGTTGATCACGTGTGAGTGTAATTCTTTTCTTCAACTCATGGTATTCAGTTGGAATTGTTGTTTTTGAAGCAGCTAAATCGAAAATTTTCGTAAATGCATCAGTTCTTTTGCTATTTATGAGTGTTTGAGTATTTTTAACTTGCGAGATACAGAAATTAATGTCAAATGACTTCTTTTGTAGCACATCGAAGAGAACATCCGTGGCTCCAAAAATATCGTTAAAAACGACAACCAAAAGCGTAAATTCAAAATCATTAAATTTATTTAAGAAGCCATCACTCTGCCTAATATTGATGTTTGATCATAATTTGAATCGTTCACAATTTTAGTGAATACTTCTTTTAATGAATCCCATTCGTTGTATATAGTATTCACAATTTTGGAATTAGACTTCCATCGCGTAATAATGGAAGTAGGGATTTGTTTTCCAATGACTGTGTCTACTGCGTAAGTTCGCTTAGCAGAACTGTGGAGAAAAGAGGGTAAACCGTGTTAACAATTGCAAAAAATATCCGACATTTTGAAATAGTGTTGCAGCTTTGTTGTAGCACTAAATTCAAACGATGCGCCATACAGTGAACAAAAACCGCTTGTGGCACTACTTCTTTGATTTTTCCCTGAAGACCATTTAATTCTCCTGACATAACGCTTGCACCATCAAAACACTGGGCAATAAGTTTTAATTTATAGTCAAATTTTTCGAGGGACCTTGACACAATGTGAAACAGTGTGTCGGCAGTCCGACTGGAACTAACATCATAAAATCCCAAAAATCTTTCCACCAGCTTTCCTCTGGGAATAACGTATCTAATTATGATGCTACATTGAGATTGTGGACAATGTCTGTGGAATCATCCACGTGAATTGAAAAAAATGTACTATATTCTATTTCCTTTGCGACGTGCTCATCAATATATTGTGAAATGCAGTCAATTATTTCATTCTGAATAATCTTAGAATTGCCGGCAAAGACGGGTGAGATTTTTTTATAGTGTTCTTGAATATCTACAGGGCTTATCGAAACGAAGGTATCTAGCAGTTCTTTAAAATTTCCGCGATTAATAGATGATAACTCTTCGTGGTGACCGCGAAACACTAATTCTTGTTTACCCAAGTAAAGAACTGCACGAATAGGAAGATGCATAAAACGTCTGTTAAGCCGAACGTTGTCATTGAAGTGTTTAATATACAACCTAGAATTTTCCTTCAAAGCATCCTCGATAGTACTTAAATTTGTCTTTAATTTTGAAAAACTCAATGCACAACGCATGTGCTCAGAAGAACCTTCATGTTTGGAAAGAGCACAGGTAACGTTACCAAAATCATCAAAGCCGTTCTTATTCCACGCACTTGATTTAACACTAATAATTAAGCAGGACGTACAAAAAAGTTTATTTAAATAATAATTGCCACACAACCACTTGAACGTTGAATACCAGTTTTGTTTAAAGTTGCGATTGTACACCTTGTCCTTTATTTTTGCAACCTTATTTACTTTCAATATAGGTTTTTCACAGCTTAAAAAGTTTTTCTTATCATCATTATTCCATCTTGAAAATGGTGTTTCTAATAAAACACATACAGGATCATATGAAGGAAACATTCTGTAAAAACTTCACACACCACGAACAACGAACAAAACAAACGCGCTGGATAGGTAAAGCACTGTACACGTACACCACTGAGAAACAGCCAGCGACACTGCTTCACGTGTGTGGGGGGGAACGCTGAGTACGGAATACGTTGTCATGGCAACCGTGATGAACTGAGCGTTGTTAGTGACGTATTAACTGATGCAGCATTCGAGGTACAGAAAGCTGCTTCTACGATCTCGGCGCTTTCCGCCACTAGTAGGCTTGTATATGATCGCAGCAAAGTTCAGCTTCTGTAACCTATTTCCATCGCTTGTAAATGTTATTTTAATTATTATACAGACGAAAATTAATTTCAAAAAAAATTTTTAAACATAAAATTTACTAAAAATTGAAAATAATTTTGTGTAAAAAGAAACACATTGAACCAGTTATTTCAGGTGAAGCAGCGCTTCACCTGCGTCACCTGACGAGGCGCCACTGGTTGTATGCTTTTCCTGCAACTGTCTGGTGAAAATACCTAAGTACAACTTATGTATTTATTTCTAGTTGTCTTGATTATTCATCTCTTCTTTCACAGCACTAACACTTAACTAAAAATGAACTTTTTCATGTGAAAACTTACTGATTTTATTGGACGCGTTTCGGCTTAGTATCCGCCTTCTTCAGCTTTGGTAACAGACTGCCAGCATTTTGTAACGGTTGTGTGGAAGGTGAAGTGGGGGTGGTGTGTGGAGGAAGGGGATTGGCGCGGGTTCCTTCCTCCACACGGTTGTGTGGAAGGTGAATTGGGGGTGGTGTGTGGAGGAAGGAACCCGCGGTCGTGTGGAAGGTGAAGTGGGGGTGGTGTGTGGAGGAAGGAACCCGCGCCAATCCCCTTCCTCCACACACCACCCCCACTTCACCTTCCACACAACCGTTACAAAATGCTGGCAGTCTGTTACCAAAGCTGAAGAAGGCGGATACTAAGCCGAAACGCGTCCAATAAAATCAGTAAGTTTTCACATGAAAAAGTTCATTTTTAGTTAAGTATTTATTTCTTTCGCTCAAATTCATTTTTACTTCCATATTCCTTAAGGAATGGAAGTATGGTGATGGCAAAAAAAATCGTGTTCGAGATTATTGCAGATTCTGATTCTACTACACTCAAAACATGAAAAAAAGTCGTTTTCCGAAAAGTGTCTGTGTGTCTGTCTGTCTGTCTGTGTGTCTGTGTGTCTGTCTGTCTGTGTGTCTGTCTGTCTGTAGATTTTTTTTCTATGGCAAACGATAACTGCCGCAAATTCAAACAGAATCAAATAATTTTTTGCATACAGCCCGGTTTTGCAGAGTTCTCGCGACCTATTGTTTTTGGTGAAGATCGGTTGAGGGAAAGGGGTAGTTTACCTGCAACGGTTTTTTTTTAGCAAGGGTAATTTTGTTTGTTTGGCAAACGATAACAGCCGCAAATTCAAACAGAATCAAATAATGTTTCGCATACAGCCCTGAATTGTAGAGTTCTCAAGACCTATTGTTTTTGGTGAAGATCGGTTAAGGGAAAGGGGTAGTTTACCTGTAACGTTTTATGTTTTAACAAGGGTATTTCCTATGGCAAACGATAACAGCCGCAAATTCAAACAGAATGAAAAGATTATTTGCATACAGCCCTAAATTGTAGAGTTCTCAACACCTTTTGTTTTTGGTGAAGATCGGTTAAGGGAAAGGGGTAGTTTACCTACAACGTTTTTTTAACAAGGGTATTTTCTATGGCAAACGATAACAGCCGCAAATTCAAACAGAATCAAATAATTTTCTGCATACAGCCCTGATTTGTAGAGTACTCAAGACCTATTGTTTTTGGTGAAGATCGGTTGAGGGGAAGGGGTAGTTTACCAGCAACGTTTTTTATCATGCGTATTTTCTATGGCAAACGACAACTGCCGCAAATTCAAACAGAATCAAATAATTTTTTGCATACAGCCCTGATTTGTAGAGTACTCGCGACCTATTGTTTTTGGTGAAGATCGGTTGAGGGGAAGGGGTAGTTTACCTGCAACGGTTTTTTTTATCAAGGGAAATTTTTTTTTTTTGGCAAACGATAACAGCCGCAAATTCAAACAGAATCAAATAATGTTTCGCATACAGCCCTGAATTGTAGATTTCTCAAGACCTATTGTTTTTGGTGAAGATCGGTTGAGGGAAAGGGGTAGTTTACCTGCAACGTTTTTTTAACAAGGGTATTTTCTATGGCAAACGATAACAGCCGCAAATTCAAACAGAATCAAATAATGTTTTGCATACAGCCCTGATTTGTAGAGTACTCAAGACCTATTGTTTTTGGTGAAGATCGGTTAAGGGGAAGGGGTAGTTTACCTGCAACGTTTTTTTATCAAGCGTATTTTCTATGGCAAACGATAACAGCCGCAAATTCAAACAGAATCAAATAATTTTTTGCATACGTCCCTGAATTGTAGAGGTCTCAATGACTTTCGATTTTGGTGAAGATCGGTTAAGGGGAAGGGGTAGTTTACCTGCAACCTTTTACGTTTTAACAAGAGTAAAGTACTTGAAAATTTATTTAAACTTTTTGAAACAATGGTAATTGTTAAAAATAAAATAATTTTGTTGCCAGGCAATAAAATTATAATTTTTTCATTTTAATGTAATATAATATTTTTCATTTAATACAGCAATAAAAAGGCAGGTAAGACACAGCCTGGCTGTTTGGCTGAAAATGATTTTAAATATAAATCTTAGAATATGGAAGTCATGTATGGTTCTCCATACCGATATTTATAATTTGATACTTGGCTATAATTGTAATACTTTATGTGTGGGAAGCCATACAGATCTATAATTTAACAGTCTGATCCCATGTTTTAACAAACCAATATAACAATGCAACATACACCAAATTTGCATCAAATATTGGTAGGAAACTGAATGTGGATGCAATCTGGTGAATGATTTTGGCATTACAAAAAATGGTTTTTCGTTTTTTAAAACTTGCAGTAAGATATATTAAATTCAGAACTACATAGAAACAATATAAATTTGTAGGATGCCAGTTGTCATCCATTGGCTTACTCAAACTTTTTTAAGGAAAACATCAGTTGACATACATAAGAGAATTAAGAGAATTCATAATGCTTATCATGCTAATAATAATATATGCTCCATTGAAACCATTCTGTTGGGTCTTTTATATATATATTGCGACGATACAAATAAATATTTTCGCATAGGATAATTATGTGTGTTAAATTATGCACAAGTCTATATTGGAGGTGTAGAAAAATGATTTATTTATAACACAAGTAAATAATTGTTTATATGATATATTTAAATTAAACAAAATGTCATGTATAGTATTTTATTTGTTTTCAAAGAGTTTATATAGTTCAGTTTTGGTAAGTTTTACTTGAAACGTACAATTCCTTTACACTTGGCGTGACGTCAGACGGTCTGTCGTTGTTACGCTCCGCTCTGCAATGTTCGCCGGTCTTCTCTCCCCCCCCCCCAATGGGGTTCGCCGAACAGCTGATAACACTGATGCAGATTTTACACATGAATTGTCACTTTCTGAATCGTTTGTTTACTCGCTCACAATTGGTTATTATTAATTATTGTTACTCAGGGTGATAATGAATGATATTATTTAAAAGTGGTGTATATTGGTTACACCATCTGGCTATTCTTGAAGTGTTCCGCGTTAATAAGGATTTATCACGGTAGATAAATATCCCTAAGCAGAAAATCTTCCACTAACACGTAATAGCACTTGAATATTTTATAACTGGTAGTGCACTCCCTTGGTTCTAATCGACAAACTCGAAAAGAGTCCCAAGACTTAGAGTTGCTCTAGATTAAACCAGTTCGAACAAGAAAAACTCTTGACGAAGAGCAAACGTTCACTAGGGAACGGCTTCCGATGAACTCCCCCGAAGTACACCTGACAACCGACGGATCTGACTGAATTTACGGGCTTCTGATTGGTCAATCGACTGTCTACGTGGTAGATTGGACAAAAGATAGACACGTTGCAGGCGAATCTTTGTATAAATATGTGAGTGCCTGCTTAGATTTTATCTAGAATTTTGGTTACTCTTCAGTTGATAAGAGTCAAAAGTTGAGTTTTCAATTACTAAAAAACCACATTTAAAAACTAGCTGAGAACAACAGAGTATATAGAAACTGTAGCTATTTTCATAAATAATTCACTGTCCAAGTCTCATGCCGATCAGATAACAATGCGGAAGATATAACACGAAGGTTCACCACATGCAAACACACACACATATTCAAAAAGTACATGACATTATAGAGCAAAAATTTACAAAGAATTTTGTATAACACAAGTTCTTATCCATCATGACTAAATACAAAACTTATAGCTAATTGACAAAAATTGCATAAATCAATCTAAAACATGCTAATGTCCGTCATCCATGCTCTGATATTCTTATTATAGATCATCATCCTGTGTTTTGTTGCAATATATATTACTGATTTTAACAACTGACAATGGAGAACTAAATGAAGTTTCAGATTGCTTTCCTGGTGTATAAAGAAAGGTACTCATATTTATACCTGATGCCTACACATATGATCTTTTAAGGTATACTGTAGCTGCCAATGTATCTGCTATATTGCATTATGCTTATGTGCTCTTACCTTATGTTTCACAGATATTAATATTTTTCCTCGTAGCACTAAACACAGTTTCTGAAGATTTGTTATCAGTTGTTATATAGTCACATAAACAACGTGTTATTCGGGAAATCTGCTTTAAAATTTATCATCATAAAGATAATAAATCAAACACTTTTTTCTCAGAATTACTTTGGCATTGTTTTCTTGATTGTTTAGATGCCATCAGTTTCCTATTCTTGTCATTCTGTTCTTACATGTCCCTTGTTGATTTCTTTAGTTTATAGCTGTGTTCAAGCAGTTTAGGTCATTATATTGATCTAGGAATCTGGCCACTGGGTGTAAGTTTTTGGCTGGCTTCTGTGGGAACATGGCATGTTCTGGCCGTGATCTCAGCATTTTTATTCTTTTAACTGTAAACTTGCCCATTAATTAAGAAAATTCATTGGAAAATTAATCAGTACACTATTGGAAATAATTCTTTCATAAGTGTTTAATTTAATTTTGAAATTTTTAATTAATTAATGAATTTAATTAATTAATTTTTTGAAATCTCTATTTCTGATTTTGATCATTTTCTTAACAAATAAGCCTTCTCTCTTGGAAAAGCCATTCAGTCATATACTTCAGGAATAGTTATTCTATTTACTTCAAGATACAAACAGCATGATTGCAGTTATGTTATCATTTTAATTTATGATTATATTAAAAACATTACTCTTACGCTTTCTTTGCGAACCAGCAATACTTTGTCTCTGCACTCTACAAACTAAGTGTACATGTCTTGGTTAAATTCAATGCCAGTACTAAATCTTGGATTGAGATCACAGGCAAACAGTAGCGATGATAAGTAAAGTCATCTTCCTCTGTAGGTAAAAACATCTATGTAGATTACACATACGTACATTCATAAATTGTAGAATGTAGAATTAAAAATAGTTTTTTTGCATGTATATTACAGCAAATTATGAATTGTTTCTCCCATTAAAAAATTGGAGCAATTTTAAGATTTCTAATATGGTTTCTGGGTCTTACTGATTTGATTTATGTTTGGATGCTGCATTTTAAACACTTTTAGACGTCATATATTTTATCTTTTTGTTGTAGAATCTTAAGGGTTTTAAAGATATATATATTTTTTTAATTTGCAGGGATTTCAAAACTAGAAATATTGTATCATGCATCACATTTGAAGAGCTCAAAATAAAGTGTTAAATTACATAAAGACAAAAATTTGTGTTGGTACTTACCAAAAAAGTTATCCATATTTTGAATCCATTATAAGTTACAAAAATTTTGAATCCATTATTGAAAATTAAAAAAGCAAAAACAAATAGTGACAGCAACAAAATGAACCAAACAGCCATAGTAACGGCTAAAAAATGATTTAAGTTTTGTGGGCAAAATTCCAAGTTTTCTGTATAAATTAAAACAAAACATTATTATTAGAACAAATAAAAGTAAAAAACAAAACAGAAGACAAAATTATTGTTTCAAAATAAACAACCAGTGAACACAACAGAGAAAGAAATTTATGAGGAGATGCACCTTCTTCCCATAGTATAAGTAACAGTTACAAATAACAAAGTAGCGTGCCTGAAACACAGAAATACAGTGGTCTTAGTTATCCAGTTTTTATATCTACAACTTTCCTTTGTATGTTTTCTTTTGAGAATTATTCAGACTTTAAAAACCATATTATAAGTAAAAATTATTATAAACTGTATAAAGAAATTTCAGATGAGTTTAATTTGGTGATGGCAATGATTATAACGAGAATTTTCAAAGAATAATTTGCATTGTAATATTACTGTATCAAATTGTAACAGATAAAAGGATTGAAATCAATAATATAGTATGTATACGAAACGTAGACAACTTTGCTGTTATCTACATATTAATGAATTTAGGTTCATTAATATTCTGCGTGCTGGTGTGATTGAATGTGGTAATGAAAATTAATTAAATGTTTATTCATGTTGGTCACTTCTTCAAGTTTACTCACCTGTGTTTATGACTCATTGTAGCACATAGACATAGACATGTGGACTCATGCATATGTTCACCCCCATGTACACGCTCAAGTTTGACATTGAAATTATATGTTTCTTGGTAGTTTTTATTACTTTTCATGTGAAGAAACATGTAATATGTAGGAACATATATGTCCTATGTCCATATAAATTAAAATTAATGTTTATTAACACTTTGGGTGCCGGATGTTTCAGCACAAAACTTCTATACAGTGCTGGCTGCTGACGCAAAATACTTCTATAGAGTGCCGGCTGGTTTGAATGTTTTTCAAAACATTCTTGTGAAACTGTAATATAACATAGAAAAATGATACTTACCTTGTTTTAAATAAATGTTGGACCTTCGTCTTCATAATAAAATATAAAATGTTGTTGTTTTATACAAACACTTTTAATGAAAGTTTACTTTTTTGTACACAATTTTTATGAAAAAAAAAGTCATAACTGTTATACCACACTAAAAATGTTATAAAATCGCTTTAAATTACATAGATGTAGTACATTTTACTGTTGAAACACAAACCACAAGAAAATGTATCACATGTATTAGTTTCTTTAATTTTTTTTCAATGAAAAATTTTGATACTTAGCAATTTTTTGTCTTTACACATAGCAATTGAAGTAACATAACATAGAAAAATGATACTTACCTTGTTTTAAATAAATGTTGGACCTTCGTCTTCATAATAAAATATAAAATGTTGTTGTTTTATACAAACACTTTTAATGAAAGTTTACTTTTTTGTACACAATTTTTATGAAAAAAAAAGTCATAACTGTTATACCACACTAAAAATGTTATAAAATCGCTTTAAATTACATAGATGTAGTACATTTTACTGTTGAAACACAAACCACAAGAAAATGTATCACATGTATTAGTTTCTTTAATTTTTTTTGAATGAAAATTTTTGATACTTAGCAATTTTTTGTCTTTACACATAGCAATTGAAAATTTTCTTGTAAAATTTTTTTACAAGAAATTTGGTTCAGTTGAGCCACCATCTGTTGACGATTTCAAGAACTAAGAACACTAACAAACATTACAAAACAGCGAAAATGATGTCATTATAAGTGATCCTGTATTTAAAGAATCATAACACTACGTCATGTCAAATATATGTTACCAATAATCATACGGGGGGGGGGGTTCTCTTCTGTTCTTTGTTTAGCTTACAAAGCCAGAACAGATTGGTTTCAGTAAAATTGTCATCCAGACTGTTGGCCATGCTAGTCTTCTTAAAACGCCAGTAGTTTCAACTGTGGCTGTGGTAGTCATCTTCAATAGTCTTCGTGGTATTCTGTTCACAATCCTGCTCCCTCCATGACTGACGACATGATGTTCCAGACTGTTGCACATCTATATACATTTGTGAATGGGAGCTATCTGATAATTTTACTAAAATTGACTGTAGCCTTGAAAGTTTTAATGTTATGACAGATTAGTTTTCCCGTGTCTTCTGATATATGTTCTGCTGGTATGATTCTTCTAAGTTTTGTCTGTCTAAGACGATAATATCCATTTCCACTGATTTAAATTAATAAAAATTTCATTATACTTCATGTTTATGACCTATGAAGAAGGTTACTTTTAATTATTATTTCATGTATGATGAACTAGTGTTTTTTCAGTTTGGACAGAATCCAATTCGGATATGGTATAGCCATTTTCATCTATATAGTTCTAGTGGGGTTTCACTTTTATCAGTTCCTGATCAGTCAAATATCCGGTTTGATAAGGTGCAAAAATAGCATGCATCTGAGTAAATGCAGATTATTTTTATATTTTTTGAATGGTATAACATGATTTGTAGTGAAAATATAAAGTTAATATAAACTGTGTTGTTTGGATCTCGCTCAGATAACTTGTCAAAATTTGGTTTTATGATGTATATGGAAAATGCAGACCTCATTAGAGGCAATTATTCTTGTTCCATTGTACAAGGATGTGCAGTGTACAGGATGTGAATCCTACAAAGATTGTGGTGTTATGAATGCAGCATAATAAGGCTAATTGTCTGGCACTGATTTATAGACAGATGGTAAAAATATAGTGTGGAACTAAGCAGGAGATTTTCTGCAATGGGTTGTTGTACTGGGAACTGTTGTATGTGAGAAACCCATGTAGCAGACTATTATTTTGACCATTCACCTGACAGACCTACATGTTGTATGTAAAATGTTATATAATGTGTTTAGAAAGAACATTATACTAGAACTTATTATACTGATAAAATTTAAGAATATTGCCATCAGTAAACCAAACATCCAAGAAATAAAAAGTATTCAACACTGCCAAACAGTACAAATTTACACTGTCAGATTTATAGAATGCATATTTGTGTGTGTGTGTGTGTGTGTGTGTGTGTGTGTGTGTGTGTGTGTGTGTGTGTGAGAGAGAGAGAGAGAGAGAGAGAGAGAGAGAGAGAGAGAGAGAGAGAGAGAGAGAGAGAGAGAGAGAGAGAGAGAGAGAGAGAGAGAGAGAGAGAGAGAGAGAGAGGACTAACAATTGAACAGTTTAGATTAATGTAAATCAATCGGTATACATTGTCCATGAAAATAATTGTAGTGTGTTCACTGTGGTTAATTTCTTTTGTATTGTTATACTTTGTAATACTGAGAGTTTGCAAAATTGATTATTTTGTACTGTACAGAAATAATTTTACGTTGCAGTTTACTCGTTACTGCTTATAATGGGAGTTTTATTTTAAAATTTGTATATTTACTCTAGGCTTAGTAATTAATTACATTAGTTGTTGCAGGTTTCATATGCGGTGGACCTGTCACAAATGTACCAAATCAGGATATGAAGTCTATGAGATCGAGGCAAGGTTTTGTGACAACATTAGGACGGATACAGGAGAATGCCTATCCAATTATTACACAGATACCTCAGCATGCTCTGGTATCATCCAGAGCAAAACAATTTGAGGAGGGCTGTATTGATCCAGAATTGCCCGACAGAACCAGTATGTACAAGAGTGAACTTGCCAGGCTTTCGGCCAAAAGAAATGTGCCCAATGTGGCAGTCAGGAAACGTGAATTTGAGGCAAGATCTGAGAGAAGAGGGTTTGTGAACAGAGAGAGTAGATCCCTTGACAGTGCAGGTATGTAATATTATGGAATACATTAAAAATTATATAAATAAAATTTGCAATATACGTTTTTAATAATAAGTAGGAGGATAAAAACGTGATACAATTTAAATATTTAGTGTCAAATGTTGGGCAAGATGGTAAATGTGACAAGGATATTGAGACCAAAGTAGCGATGCAGAAGTAGACAACTAAATCTTTACATGATCTGTAAAAGCATTAGTCAAAAGATGAAGAAATATAGAGTCTGTTGTAGAACTGAAGTTCTAGTGACACACTGGATAGGAAAGTAGCCTTTCATGAATAAGTGAAGGATAAGATAAAACTGTGAAACATAGCTATATGAAGAAATAAGTTATTTATATACTTGGACAAGTAACTACAAGTAAGATTATTTACTTATGATGATAAAATAAAAACATGAGAACTATGAAGATGGCAGTGAAATGGTTAATGATGGAAGAAAAGTAAATGGTTTTCCTGAAATATAAAAAGGAACAAGTTAACATTACTTATTTATTAAAACATTTGGTACTCTGTGAAAGCTTTGTAGAGTGCTCTGTGAGCCCATTGGTTAGAATTTAGGCATAGAAAAATGTAGATCATAACTGAAAATGGTCAAACATGAATTCCTCACAGACTGAAATAAATGGCAAAAAAGTGGAAAAAATGTTGAGGTTCAACTTTTGACTGAGTAGAAAAACTTCCTAATTCTATGACAAATTAGATTGCAACCTCGATGTTGGATTAAGAAAAGGATTTAGAGCAAAATTTAAATATCCTCGTATGTAAAGTTTCTTTTATAAAAACTGTAGGGACAGAATTAAAATTTGAAAGACTGTTAATACTAGAGCCAGTAGTACAGACTATTATTAGCTATTAAATGGGTATAAAAATAATTATGAAGAAGGTATATCATTTAACTGACTAAATAATATAGAAACAGTCATAAGGATTGTGTACTTGGAAACCATGGTTTATATGATTGTTTGCCTGCTACTTAACTGTGGGGAGGCATGATGTGAAATAGATTGTTATATCATTTTATAGCTATTGGTAATCATATAATGATATATTCAACACTTAGTAATCATATAAGAGAGTGAAAGTGGAGAGAGAATGGTGAGGTGTGTGTGTGTGTGTGTGTGTGTGTGTGTGTGTGTGTGTGTGTGTGTGTGTGTGTGTGTGTGTGTGGGAAAGGTGGAATAAAGTCAGGTTGTATAATTATGTACAAACTTTATTTATTTGTATCACTGGAATCTGGAATAAATAACGCAATAAATACAATATTACCTTAAATGGATCTGCACCGGTTGAGATGACAGGTAAATGGTGACAGAATGAAACACACTGTGTTTAAGTGACTCACAAGTAGTGCTGATCTGATATGTCAGTTTGGTGTGGATTGGCTTATATAAGAAGCAGTATTATATTGCAAATTACACGTTATTTATTAGGTACTTATTAGATCGTGCTACTGCACAGTATGTTAATAGAACATAAGGTAAAGAGTAGTTAGTACAGGATTTCTTTCATTTGTTCATTTTAATCATCAGTTTGTGTTTGTATCAATTTCTGTGTAGATAATAGAGACACCATACCACCAGCTACAGCTCCCTTGCCTGTTGCTTTCTCCGGCAACCGCCTTACACCTGTTGGCAGTCACAAATTACACTGTGAACCACCGAAGGATTACCATCAGCCTGAATCCACACTTGGTGAGCATATTCTTCTGAATATCTTGTTCTTTGTTATTGTGTCTTATTGTCACCCTTCCTCTGCCACGCTCCCAACAGTTGTGGATATCTGCTCATAAGTATATATACTGCAAACATGGTAACAGTTTTGTCATAATATCCTATGTACAATAGAATACAGAATTATATATATTACTTTATGCACTCTGGAACACTTATTACATTTTTGCTGAAATTATTTTCTGAGGCTGCGTTTGTTTACGTGTTCAATTTCTATAATTCAATAGAGGCATCTTCCTTTCAAGAGAGATTAGGTTTTGGAAAATTAGTGACTCACAGACAGATTTGTCTTGTAAAGGGACTGAAGACTGAGATATGAAGGTGTTTTCATATAAATCCAGTACAAGATGAGTAGAATGGGCGAGTGTATTGCTATGATAAAGCTACAAGTTATTACCTAACCACATCTGCAGCTCTTTTCTTCCTGTTGCACCTCACGGCTAATGAAGAGCTTCAATGCAATACTGCTTATTCATTTTCTGACAAGTACTCATGTTGAACATTATTTATGTAAAAAATCCTGAACATGGCCTTGATGCTGCTTTAACGTTTCCATGACCGCTTCATATATGGGGGTACAGATGTCTTTCTTAAGAAGAGTAGAAATCTGTTTCATGATTGTTTCCATAGACTCATATCTCATTCATGATTATGACCTTTATGTTAAAAGTCATGTACATGACATTTCATGTGCATTTGTGATAGACAGGACATAGGTCGACATGTTTTATAAAAGATTCTCTGTTGGAATCTCTGAATTAGTAGTTGATGGTAACCTCAGACGTTAATCTGTTTTGTGCATTTCTCATGTGTGATTTCATTGATTGCTGGTAGCTTATGTGTAGTGTTTTCATATGCTTTGCTCGTTGATTGCCTTGCAGAATATGAGTCTCTTTTAAAGGATTCCCAGTCATCTGTTATGTATCAGTATCATAATTACATCTACTCATTTCAGTAGTTTTGGGAGAGAAGCTTCATAATGAATAAATCTTGCCGCTTAAGAAATGTATAGTGATGTATAAGAATTTTACAATATCTGTAAACTATTTTAAGATCCTCCTACCATTATTTGCTCATTTATGACTATTGACTTTCATGCACAGATATTATAAACTTAATTCCTGTAATTTTGAAGAATTAAGGAGACCTCTACAGTTTCTCAATGTAATTTACAGTCATTTCACTTGGGCATGGTAAATCAGTTTGAAATTTTCTATTGTAGTGTATTCATTGTTCATAGCCTAAAGGTATCATACTATGAACTACCATACCATGTGTGGTACCTTTAGGCTATGAACAATGAATACACTACAATAGAAAATTGAGATTATAGGTACCATTAGTAGCCTAAACAATAAGTGTGTGTATATTATAAATACATCACATTATCATCAGTTTGAAATGTTACATGTTATATTTTTACATGTAGATGTTACAGTAGAAAAATAAAAAAATACACATAATATACTTATATATGGCATATACAGTTAATATTTTATAATAACTTACTTTCAAATTGACTTAAAACAAGGGTAGTGGGTAGAATCGTAAAAATCTGCAAGCTAGAATATTTAGACTGTATTGTTCAAATAAAAGATGTAAGTTTATACACAAACAAATATTTTGAAGGAAATATTGTGTACATTTATCCATGTTAGAATTGATAAAGATATGTTACTACCAAAGTGGTCTGTGTTACTATTATTTGCAATGGTACTGTAAAGATATGCAGATACTGTACGTACATGCAGATAGTAGGCTGTAATTGAATGGCACTTTATTCTTTTCTTTCCAAGAAGTTGTGCTTTTAATGTTGTACTGTAAATACCCAAACCTGAGTTGTTTATTAAAATCCTGATCAGTTAATTTGTTGTGTAGTGTTGCTACATTCTTCGTATTGTAATATCATAGTGTGTTGTACCTGCGCTCTATGATATGATACTGCAATGAAATTTGTTATGAAAATCGCAGGTAATTTAAATTCACATCTGTTAATAAATAAAATCTATAATGGAGATTTAGTAGAAGTCATAAAATGGTAGGTCTGTCAGTACTGTACAGTAGTTTTTGTAAACCTCAGAGTATCGGAATAAAATTGATTTTAAAGGTCCTTAAAAACCGCTAATTTGACTGTATTTGTGTTTGTTGCAAATTTTGTTTGTATACATACTGTATGCCAGACAGTAATTAACAAGATTGTGATAAATAAATGAACTTGATGCTATTTATGTAGGGCTGTAAATCACTCATCCAGTGACTCTAGTGTGCATTGGCAATGGAGACTATTCTGTTTGCAGTGTTTGTGATTAGTGATTAATTTGATTCTATGCTGTTAAATTTTTTATGTTGTATCACAATAAAAGCAGAAAGTTAGCAATCAGTTATAGTGGATGAGGTAAGAAGACAATTGGAAGCCAAAAACTAAGAGGGGAGGCTTTTCTGATGTATAGATTAGTTTTCAACCTTTGATTACTGATAATGTTATCCCAGCTGAAGTATAGAGATTTTAAAAATTATATTTTGTCATATGTCATGATAATAGGTGTATCCTAACATACATCTTTAGCAAGTAATGTGTTAATGGTAATAAGGATTGACAAACCTTGATTGGTATCATTACGATTGTGTTTATTATGTATTTCATTATGATTATTGAACACATACATATCCCCTGTTTGTGTCTTATCCATCATATTAAATAATTCCATGAGTTTGTTCTATGTGGAATACCTTCTGCATTTCCCAGATTCCTAGTCGTTCTTGATTGCCTAGATTTTCACAAATTTTTTGTTCCCAATGCAGTTGAAGTATTATCGTAGTCAACTCTTATCATTAATAGACTGTTTGGTTATAATAGTCTAAGATTCCATGTCACTATGCTCCTTTTACAAAATTTAGTTTTAGTTTGAAGTAAACTTCTCTCATTTCAACTTATATAAATATAACTCGTGTATATATATATTCATGTTATTTTCTAATTTTTTGACAGTTAAAATTAAAAAGTACTATACGAAAATGTAGATTGGAAGATATCATTAAATGAAATCATACTAGCAAATGTGGAAACCGTCTCTTCGCATATTAAAATGTTAGTGGTGGAATGACTGTCTCATACTTTTTTTGGAGTCATATTTATGAATATTTTAACTCATTATTTCTGTATTTTTATATAAGAGCAGTAGGTAAGGTAATTCATGATTCCATCGATTTGGAGAAAAGGTGCAAAAATTGGCAGTGTTGATAATATTGACACTATGTTGGCAAGTTTTGTCAATATGATAATTAATTGCTTTATGTATTAGTTAAAAGTGTTTACCGCCTTATCATTAAAAACGTGTTATGTAACAGTGGATGGTAATACATGTACCCGTCCACGTTCAAATTCGATAGAGTCATCCTGGATACCAGAATCTTGGCCACAACGACATAAAGCTGTTCGGCAGGACTCGTATCTTGCTGCTTGTCACAAGCCTGTAGCAGGTAAATTGTTCCTCTGACAGTACAGATCAGTTTGCTTCCGCATACATGACAGTTGGGGTAATTGATTAATTTTCATTGCACACATACACATTTCTGTTACATAACGTTTTTCACAGCAACAGCAATTAATAAATTTTCTTTAACATGTTGGTTATTACGTTTTCATCAGTGGCTACAATTAACAGCTCATAACATGTCTTTACATGCATTAATTCATATTTAATTTCTGTACACATAATGTTAAGTTGGTTGTGACAAATAGTTCTGTGGATCTAGTAGAACCTCATCAAACAGCTTCATTTCACTTGTAATGCATTAATAAGCAACATGTTGTGTTGGCATTGTTCCATGAAACTTTCAAATACAAATATATTATTGTAATGTTTAAATATTTATGAAGTATCTGAGGCAAACCAATTACATATAACAAATTAAAGAGAAATTTTTTTTTTATTTTTATAATAATGTACTGAATTTTCTGTACATCATGCACATATGTTAATTCAAACGTGCTTGTATGTATCTGTATGCATGTCTACATTTGTATATGTGAAATAGGCAAAGAAAGAGGGGCAAGAAAAGCTAGTGTACATGCCAAATACATGTGGTGAGGAAATAAATCGTACACAAGTGTGAAATGCTAAATAACGGACAATTTGACATTGGTCATTGTAATATGCACAGACACTACCAATACTACTATACCACTACACTGTTTTGGGCACCAAATAATTACATTTTGCTATAGTTTTATTGTTAATACAAAACATCAGCAAGAAAATTTGACCAGTAGACTGTAATAACATTCAGAGGTTCCTCAGCCAGAAATAAAAATGGCTCTTCCTTGCTAAATAACTGTATGTGTGGTAGAATATTTACAATGCAATCAAGCTCCAGTTCTGTGTATTACAGTGGAAGTGGCTACACATTTGCAATACATGTATTGTACAGAACAAAACAATTAATATAATGTGTTATGGACTTATTATGTACATAAAAAGTAAAATTTTTGCAACTACAAAGGCACAATGAAAATAGGACAGTACTTAGCATGTGTTTAAAGTACATTATGAAGGGAACAGAGTACATAATCAAGATTAAGAATTCGATCATTAAACAAATCGAATTACTGGTACAGTATTTATGCTTGCCTCCAGTATTTTTTTTTATAGTTACAATTGTTTTCTAATCATTTTGTTCATTTAGGAACAAGTTTTTTATACCCTGAGCTTAAAAATCCTGTGTCTGGGATATCGGTCAGTTCAACACTATCATTTCACCTCCTCACTAAATTTTAGTTTTCATTAAGAACTAACTAGGCCATTTTTGTAAGTTGTGGTAGTCACTAAGGTACTTGCCCTAACCTGTGGGAGGGGTGGGAGGGAAAACAGATTTCTAAATTGAAGTCCATACATCAAAGTTTGAGTTTATTCTTATGAATGAGAATAACTCCTGATGACTACTTTATCCATTGACCATCTGAACATCATGTCTCGGTTTATAGAATTTTTAAAAATACATCCCTGCTGAATATGTAAAATGCACCATTAGTGTTGACTAGGTTTGCTTGCACTTTCTTCTTTTAGGTGAAGTTTGAGCGATTCAGTTGTGGTGGACTGTTGTTTTGACTCTGCATTGATATACATTTCCACATTTATCCTGATTCTTCACCTGTAAACCCTTGTGAGTCATGTTTTTGTAAATCAAGTTCTACTTTGAAGAGGAAATTATTATTCATGTGTAATCGCAAACATAAAATAAATAATTGTGTACCAGTTACACAAATATGTTGTGTGTGAAATATCTTTTGAGTATCTATATGGGATATAAAAATTTATTTATATTTTATTCCAAACCACTAATTCCTGTATAAAATACTTTGCTAAGTTGTCAAAACATTTCTCCCAATAGTTCACAAGCATTCCCATAATTTACTGTAGGATTTGCAACTCTGTCAGTTTCCCTCTGGAATATTATGTGTTTGGGTATAAACGTTACTGTGTGTATACTCATGACAAAGTTTATGGATAGTGCCAGGGCTAGAGTACTTCCACCATACACATAAACTCTTTTTAAATTATCAACATATGAAATGAGGTTAGGGTTGGTGGACCCAGAAACTAAATGATTGTCACAAAGAATTCAGCATGAAATGATTCCCTTATTTTGAAAGTTGACTGTACAGAATTCATACATTCCTATAATAATGTGTTACAGTCATTTGTTGTTCATTATAAAATATTAATACTTAATTTGATTAAAGAAGTATTATTTATGGATAATACAACTGAGCATTAGCTGCTACAGGATAAGTTCTTTTACATTTTTGTTAGTTTAGGATATTGTGTGGTTTCATAGAAGATATAACTCAGTTCTCTAAAATGTGCTGTGTAATACAACTGTAATGTGGTATGTCTGTTGTTTAGCATTTCCTGTTTGTCAAACAGAGCCTCACTTCAGAAGGTGGATTACTAAATATGTTTTCTGTAGTTTTTAAAATACTGTATTTTACTGATACTCAGATAACCATGAAAATATATGCGTAACGTCTTAAATGCATATTAAATGTTGAACATACATTATAGTGTAGAACGTATTTAATGTTGTAAGTAGATTAGTCTCATGTAAGTGGATTGTATAATGATTGAGTATGTATTATACACAAAAGAAAGCACAATGCAGCTAGTTACGAGCAACACAACACACATATTTTGCTTTATGCTTGTCAAATACACAAGCCATACTCAGCATGTTCTTGTATAGCCTGCATCATCTCTATCCATGCTATTTTATTGCGCAAAATAATTTTTGTTCACATAAAATTTTGGTTATATTAATTTTTTAATTTTGTTAAAAAAATTTTTGTTTTGTCACACAATAGCACTTGCTGTGTGAAATATGTAGAAAATTAAACATTATGCAGAACATTACTGATTTGTTTGCAATAAGTTTTTGTGCTAAGTGCCCCATGAAATCATCATACAATTCGTAAAATAAAAATAAAAACATTTTATTTGCCTCCAGAAACGGTTGAGACTATAGAACAGGGTAATTACTTTCTGTCAGGTTTCTTTGAATCCAATTGTGGGATTACTCGAGTTTCGATCACAACTGTGTCATCATCAGATCTTATATATAAATATGGTTAAAACTCCATTTTTCGATGTTTGTACATCACGTCAGATAATAAAAACAACATGTACACGGTATAAAACATTAAATAAAAAACACACAATAAATATAAATATAAAACAAAACGTAATAACACACAAAACATGCAGCCGTCACGAACCTGTATAGGAACGCCTCCATGGTCAGGTTCCTGACCTCCTACAAGGCGTCCTGTACAGGTTCGTGACGGCCGCATGTTTTGTGTGTTATTACGTTTTGTTTTATATTTATATTTATTGTGTGTTATTTTATTTAATGTTTTATACCGTGTACGTGTTGTTTTTATTATCTGACGTGATGTACAAACATCGAAAAATGGAGTTTTAACCATATTTGTATATAAGATCTGATGATGACACAGTTGTGATCGAAACTCGAGTAATCCGCAATTGGATTCAAAGAAACGTGACAGAAGGTAATTAACCTGTTCTATAGTCGTAAAATAAGCATGAGATGACATTATTATTATTTTACATACCCATATATATGTGACCATGAGTCATTACCATATCTACTGTAATCATCATAATTGGGAAATTGGGAGGAAAATTACTTCAGTTTCTTCTTATTAAACATTACATTAAACATAATATTGTTTCACCTTAGGAAAGTTGTATTCTCTCCATAAATTTCAGTTGCACAATTGTTTTTTATTAAATTTCTCTAAGAGGGTAAGAAATGGGCCATTGCACATGTGGTAGATATAATCTCCATGCTAGACAGTATCTATCAATATCTTTTTCCTTTAGTTTTACTTGGAGTTCACTTTCATCCATCCACTTTCTGTAGTCCTTTTAACTTGGTCATACCAATGTAAAGTATAGTCCTCTAATCTACTTGTTACTGACCATGCTGTTCTTCATACTTTTTCTGCTGTGCTAATTTTAGTCTTGCGGTAATCTGTAGGGATCTTCTCATATAATCTTATTCCACAGTTAAAATATCCTTTTCTTAGTTGGTTGGCTAATGCGATTATTCCTAATTAATCCATTAAGTTTAGTGTCTTCACTGATACACTGTTACAAATCCGTCATATAGACATTTGTCATTTTGTATAACAGTATAACATGAAGATTCAATTTTATTATGTTATTTCTATCCTGCCATCTGTTTTTGAAAACAGATTTGTTTTCTCGTCAGTTTCCTGTATCTCATGTATCCAATCTTTTAAAATTAATTTTAAAGTGTATCATGTTTTTTATATAATTTGTAGACAACATCGTCTTCGTCTTAAGCAAAAGTCACTTGATGAAACAAAGCTGAGAACTTGTCTCCTAACCTCTTAAAGCTGAGAATAGCTTTATTCTCGTAACTAGTATTCCTATTTTCACAAGTTTTTCTGTTAGTGAAAAACAGATGTTCATGACATGCATGCGCGCGCGCGCACACACACACACATGGAAAGGAGAGAGGACGTAGTCT
This sequence comes from Magicicada septendecula, assembly GCA_034769895.1. Classification (NCBI taxonomy): domain Eukaryota; kingdom Metazoa; phylum Arthropoda; class Insecta; order Hemiptera; family Cicadidae; genus Magicicada; species Magicicada septendecula. Next base: position 290,658,460 of record CM068374.1, on the reverse strand, counting down.
TGTCTCTGACTTTGATATGACATTAACTTCCATTCCTTCTAGCTTCAAAACTGCAAGATTGTTTAATTTGTTTAAGGAAAGGCCATTAATTTGTGAAATTGAAAAGCAACAGACTGGCCCTTGGAGTTGAGTATAATGTTAATGCCTTGTCTTATCTCCAAATCTTATAATTATTGGCTATGAGGTTTTAGAACCATGTAGATTTACGGAACTTAGTGTGAAATATTTTTTGTAAGCAACTAATTTTTTTGCTAGAATATTTGTTAGCAAGTGTTATTGTGTGCTGCAGGTATTTATTTTTTCTGCATGCTTCTTATTTTTTAGTTAATATATTTTTGAATTGTTTCCCACCATGTGTTGCGTAGCAGCTCAGCACAGCAAAAAATCAAGTGAGCCAGATGTAACTACTGGTAATGTGGTAAAGGAGGACATCGACTCCAGTAAACCTGTCCCCACTGCAGACATGACACCCAGCCCCACCTCTCCTGTGTCACCACTTGTCATACCTGAAATACGTATCAATGAACCCTCACAGCAACAGCCACCACTATCATTGGCTCAACGAAAACCCAACCGTCCTACAAAATTAAATATCCCAAATCCAATTAGACCTGCTTCAGAAGCATTCAGTGAGGACAGTACGGGTACGGCTGAGAAACTATATAAAGAAGCTTTGGAACAAGGTTAGAAAGCTGTCCACGCTTTTTGGTGGCTGGGTTTATGCAGTCGTTGTAAATATGTGTACTGATGTGTCAGTTATTCTGGTGAACAATACATGAAACTATAAATTAATAATGTTTTATATGACCAATAAATATAATTAATAATTTTTCTTCTAATATTAGAGATACCATTTTGGGTTTTTATATCCATTGAAAGCACATTTTGTTTAAATGAATAAGAACTATGTTTTATTAAATGTGAACACAACGTAATAAACATAAAATACAACTGAATTCTTTAAATATCTGTAAATAGGAAATCTGTAATTACAAAAACTGTTCGAAATACTTGACACATCAGTGAGTTTGAATGCTAACTTATCTAACTTCAGTGTTTTGGCTTTCTTTAAGTGAAGTTGCTACTTGTCATTTTGCTTGTTTCCAATTGCTTTGTGTGGCAAAATGGTTGTAACACATGTGGCATTGACATTATTATTACATTATTTTTATGTATGAACATGTTTTTATATTTAATATACAGTTAGTGTTTTGTGTTATTCTAGGTTTTCACTTTTGCATTATATTTTTCTTTTATGATTGTTTCTACTGGAAACTGGCTAAAAAATTTTAAAAACTTGGATTAGATTGAAGTGTCGAATCATACTAATCGTTTTTGATTTTGAAGATAAATGATCATGTTTTAAAAATGGTTATTCACGTTATCTAAAATCACATTTCTGTCTTCTTTGTGGTGAATCATCAATTCATGTATTCCAGGGACAAATTCAAGTGGGGAGAAAATTTGTGTCATAAATCTTAAAATATAACAGTTGTCTGCCAACCCTATTATGAGAAGATTATTTTATTAATGTGTTTTTTGTTAATCCAACTTTAATGAATTTGAAAACACATTCAGTTGAATTGTAAAAAACTGAATTTCAAAATTTTTAAAGAAGGAATTTGGAAAGTAATATTTACCTTTACATGTTTGTAACATGGATAACTTTTTTATATGTAATGTTTTATGTTGTATATAGTAATATGATATAAAATGTGAGCAAATAAAGAATTCATCCGTAATAAAACAAGGAACAAGAAAGATGAACTAGAGATAGTTTTGTAATAATTAATAGTGCTGTGTAGTCTTGTTATGTTTACTCTCCCTGTAGTATTTTTCATATTTTAATGAGCAGTGTAACTGAATTTTTCCATCTTTTTCTTTTTATGTGATTGTCCGCTTTTATAAATGTTGCTTTAGTTGTGAACATTCTAATGTTCAAGCAGTCTATTAAAAATTCTGCTTGCTGGCTGTTGCCTGTAAACGTTGTATGGTATAGTCTGAGCTTTCTGTTAAATGTGAATATTTCTGTTGATATTTCTCCCACAGTCAGTATTTGTATTTATAGTTCACTCAATGGGTGTGTGAATTTTAGATATTGTTTTGCCAAACGAAAATTAAACAAGTGTGTACCCGTAGGAAAGATATGCAGAATACAGCATATAATATTAGAATGTAAAAAGTAAATGTTAAGTAATTTATATTGATAGAAAATAAAGTAAGAAACCATATTTTAATTATTATATTTGTATAAATGTATTTGATAGGCACACGTTGTTTACATAATATGAAAATATTAGTTTGAGAACAGAAGTGTTATTTGTAACACTATTTCAAACCAGTTACTTCAAGTATCCTGTTTTAATATTGTATCATTTTTGTTTCCTGGTGTACAATATTGTAACGAAATTAGAACTTATGTTGTTGGTGGTTGATTGATTTTTGTTCTGTTTGTTCTCAACATTGTCGAGACTGTGCAGAAGGAAGAGACAGTTGTTTTCTAATTTGTAGTCTTTTATAATTGTAATTATTGGGTCCTGTGTTTATAGGTGTGTTACCCATCCTCATTTAGGATGGGACCTATTGACACGTGGTCGAGGGAGCGCACTATCTCAGGGCTCACTCAGTTCCTGTTCAGAAGCCACTTATATATACAAACACAAACATGCCACTGCATGAAGTAGATACAGAATTTTAATCCGCCTCTGAAAATTTCTTAGGAGATTTATATCTGTATGGACAAAGTTTTATCTGCATTAAATTCTAGGAGAAAATTTGGGCTAGTATAATTAAATAACTGAATACAAAGCCAGTAAAAGAGCCATGTTTTTGTAATTGAAAATTAGTCTGTACTGTAAACATTCATATAGAAACAATCAACTTCAAAACGTGGCATTATTAGATGCGAATAGTTTTCTCCATTAAAGTATCATTTTCACATCATTTTGTAACTGTATACTGTATGTTTAATTTACAGTAAGTATTTTATCATAATCCAGAATGTTTAATTATCATATACTGATTGATGAACATAGCTCTGTATTCTGAAGGCATCTGTTGATTTTTGGAGAGCAAAATTATGTCATTGAATGCATAAAAGTATTATGAATTAGTGGATACCATTACATGCAATGTATGATTTAATTTTGAATTTTTCCAGACTGATTTAACATATTTGACTTGTGTATTTATTGCTTTTGTAATGTCTTGTATGTTGGCATTGTTGTTGACTGTTATTTGTTAATTTTCAGAGTCTGTACATTTTCCTCTTGATGGTCTCAACTGTTATCTATTATTTCATATTGTCATTGTAATTCTTCTCTTGTGCTGAATTTTGAATGTATTTGCAATGTCCTTATTTGGCTATGTTATGTTTTCTTAAGACAATTTTTAATATTAAACATGTAGTAATAAGAAAGAAGTTAAAACTCACTGTTTCAAGAACGATAGTTTTCCAAATCTATAAAATTAGTAGTGAATATTTTGTAAAGTATCTAAGAACTTCCACATACTTATCTCATAGAAAATACTTGACAGACTATTAAGAATTGTATTTATTATTATTAGTAGTAGTATATTATTTATTTTTTATTATTACTTTTTTTAGTATGTTATTGGTCAGTTATAAACACCAGATAAATGTGAGCATTATTTTAGCTAATTTGATACCAAAGTTAATTAATTTTGCATTCACTTAATACTCTATTGAATGACAGATCCATAGAGTTGTTATTACCAGATGGACTCATCTTTAGAGAAAAAGAGAGAATAATTGAGTTAGTAACAAGGCAACTGTTATCTAATCATCTTTATCATCTTTCTGAATATTAGTATTTACTTTCAATTTTGTGTGGGTAACTTTTTTTTTTTTTAGTTCAAGCAGAACCTCATTACTACTGATGTGAGATTAATTTTATGTACTCATAATCAACAATTTCTTACACTGAACAGAATAAAATGAAAGTCACATTCTCTTTACAAGATACTTGTAATTATTTGTGAGATGTGTAAAGTAATTACTGTGTTAATAGATATGTTGTGGTTACAGCAGAAAGTTCTGGTGGTGATGAAGATGGAGGAAGTACACCACTGGGTTCACCAAATCAAGAAAATATTGTTTGGCGAGAGAAAACAAGCACCACTGACAGTGGTAAGTCAATATTAATATTTATGTTTTTTAGTGGATGGTTAGTGAGGATCGGTCAAAAATAACACAAATTTTAACTATTTTGCGTCGACGTTTCGACAATATTTATTGTCATCTTCAGGACCTGTGTCTGAAATACAAAAGAAATGTCAAACACAACGGAACATTTAAATATTTGGGTGAACGTGTTCGTGTATGTGAGTGTGTGCGTGCGTATGTATGTATCATTGTGTATGTGAAGACTTATGATAGTTTGTTTACATCTTCAAATTATCTTTAAGAAAGCGAGCAAATTATAGTATGAGAGAACTTAATTTATACAGTTTTACAATTTAAATTACTAAATGTAATGATATTTTAATTAATTAAACAAACAGTAATCAACAATTGGATATTAGATTGGTACATAAATTGTTTATACCTACAGCAGTCAACATATAGCAAGTTAAAATATATTACATATAACTAAAACAGATTAGGAGACGTTCACTATGTAATTATTAAAAGTTATTTTTAACATGTTACACTCCCTACTGGTATTAACAAACAATCATAATTTAGAAACATACAGGGAGGGAGAGAGAGAGAGAGAGAGAGAGAGAGAGAGAGAGAGAGAGAGAGAGAGAGAGAGAGAGAGAGAGAGAGAGAGAGAGAGAGAGAGAGAGAGAGAGAGAGAGAGAGAGAGAGAGAGAGAGAGTGAGTGGGTGGGAGGGATAGTGAGTGATAGAGCAATTTCAGGTTAGAGTGAGAGGCTGTGAGAAGGACTGGTAGGGGGAGAATGGGGGAGAGAGAAGGCGTGATTGTGGACACATACCTAAATTACATTATTCTATAGTACTCTTGACTATAATTATTATCCAAGTTTACCTGTTAGTAAAATTTACCAGAAACTTTTGTTTGTAACCTTTGTCAACTATTTGATGTAAGTTGTAATGGTCTACAGTTATTGTGTAAATTGTATGTTTCTAAATTATGATTGTTTGTTAATACCAGTAGGGAGTGAAACATGTTAAAAATAACTTTTAATAATTACGTAGTGAACATCCCCTAATCTGTTTTAGTTATAGGTAATATATTTTACTTTGCTATATGTTGACTGCTGTAGGTATAAACAATTTGTGTACCAATCTAATATCCAGTTGTTGATTACTGTTTGTTTAATTAATTAAAATAACATTACATTTAGTAATTTAAATTGTAATACTGTATAAATTAAGTTCTCTCATACTATAATTTGCTCGTTTTCTTAAAGATAATTTGAAGATGTAAACAAACTATCATAAGTCTTCACATATACAATGATACATACATACGCATGTACACACTCACATACACGAACACGTTCACCCAAATATTTAATTGTTCCGTTGTGTTTGACATTTCTTTTGTATTTTATACACAGGTTCTGAAGATGACAATAAATATTGTCGAAACGTCGACGCAAAATAGTTAAAATTTGTGTTATTTTTGACCGATCCTCACTAACCATCCATTAAAAAATTCATTGATTGACAGTCACTAAAAATTTAAGGATTTAATTAATATTTATTGTTTGTCAACAAAAGCCACTCATTTGTTAATTGACTCTTAAGGGGATCATAATAAGTAATCAGGTATTGGTGTAGAGTAGGATCAGTATCTGAGCTTGTTTTGTGTGTGTGTGTTACTAAGGTCTATATTTTGATGACATACAAATCTTACAAAAAATAACTATGAAATAATGGGTAAACTTAAAAAAGTGCAAACGTTTTGACTGAACTATGTGTTTATAAAAAAAAATAATAAATATTCATTTTGGCCATGTAGTAGTAGTCTCCAATATGTATTTAAGTAAAGCATTTAAATATATATATATATATATATATATATATATATATATATATATATATTTAATATGTATACTGAAATTACCTCAAGATATTTTTTTTCCTCATCAGGAACATGTTTCGAGAACTATTGTGTTCTCATACTCAGCCTTCGTGATTTTGCATCTGGTGAAGTATTTGTATGTTGGCTGGTCGTTATTGTGGTTTCTTGTTGGTTTCTGGTATTTTAAAGTGGTATTATTGTGTGTGATTGCAGTGTATATATTAGTATTTTGTGTATTTTTGATGTTGAGTGATTTGAAAATTGTGTCCTTTTGTATTTTCAAATTTTCAAAGCACTCAACATTGAAAATACACAAAATACTAATACATACACCACAATCACACACAATAATACCACTTTAAAATACCAGAGACCAACAAGAAACCACAATAACTATCAGCCAACACACAAATACTTCACCAGACGCAAAATCACGAAGGCTGAGGATGATAACACAATGGTTCTCGAAACATGTTCCTAATAAGAAAAAAAAAATATCTTGAGGTAATTTCAGTATAAGTTAAATATTAAATATATTATATATATCAAGAAACGGACTGTAGCAAAAAGTATTTATGTGTGTGTGTATGTGTATATATATATATATATATATATATTGTAAAAGAACGCAATGCTGTGGTTACAAATTCTTCTATCTGGTCTCGTCTTCCTTTTCCTTTTAATTTAAGCCCCAACGTTGAGCTGTCCAAATTGTAACTAAACCTGTGTTATTGTGTTAAAGTTGTATTGGTGTAGTGTTACAAAATATATTGAATATGTGTTCTTGAAAGAAATTAAAATTGTTTGTTTAAAAATTTTTTCTAATTAAAAAATTTTTTTTATTGATTAATTAATTAGAAACAATTAATTAATTGATGTTCGTGAAGTTACAAAACGTCTCTCACTTGTTTAAAAAATGTTATAAGCTTTTCTGTATTTTTTAAGAAACTCCAACCACTTATAAGATTGTCTCCAGATACAATCGATCTTTGTTTACTTTCAGTTTTGGAGGTTATCTTCCTTCAGTGTGGTGAAATTATCGTAGTAGATGTATTTAATTATAGTATGTGTAAATTGCTATGTTTAGAAAAGAAAGAACTGTTTTAAGATGAAAAGTATAAATTATTTATTTAACAATTGTTTAAAAAGACTCTTGTCGATTTTAAAATCGACTCTCAGGGTATCGAATGTTACAAGTTTTTATATAAAATACAATAAGGTTCTTTTAACAGCTATTTATGGGAAAAGTCAGAGAAATCGGGCAAAGATTAAAAAAGTATAACGTTACAATAATAATTCTTAATACTAAAGTGAAAATATTCAATATTCAATTCTTAATATTCAATTGAAAAGATTAAAATAAATAAATTGATTGCGAACCGTGTCACTGACAAACTAGGAGGCGCTGTTCAGTTGAGTGGTGACGAAAAGCGAATGGCCGCCGTCGAAGTTGTCAATCGTTCCTTCGTAGATTTGGCGTTCCAATAAAGATATTTTCTTGCCGAATTCACGTCCTGGTGTCGGCAAATCTTCCTTCTGATGTTGGTGTAGTGTCTCTGGTTAAGTTTCTGTGTTGTGTTTTGAAAAGTGGTGTATTTATAAGTCAGTTCACTTTTTGTCGATCAGCACTATTCGATGGTTATGTTATATACTGTTTTATGGTGTTTTAAATGTTATTTCACTGTCGTTTTGAAGCTATATAATGTTAGTTAGTCCTTTGTAAGTTTATGTCACTGTGTCGATGTTGTGAAATGTTTTTTGTCGCCACTTTCGATTTTCAAATTCGTATCATACACTGACTCGCCATTACGGTACTAGAAACTAGGTTAAATCGTTTTAATTTCTCGTGTCAAGTGTCCCGTACAACGTTCAATAATCAACTCCCTTGTTCCTTCACTTTCGACTAAAATCTTAGCCAAAGCAATATTATTCCTTTCATTGTTCGAATTTTACTTTGCATCCTGTGCATGTATTAAAGTTACATTATATAACAGCTTAAACTTTGGTTATTATTCAAATTTATTAGCTAGTTGTTACTTAATTTTATCCTTCAGTTCATTCAGCGTATTTTGATATCGAATAATGCCGTTTTATTATGTTTTTTATCTAAAATTGGTGATTTTACCTTCATTTTGTATCTTGTAAATTTTCAAAATCCGCTTCCTGTCATTATGCAAATTCTGCCATTTTTAAGTTATATTTATGATTATTAATCTCATATTGTAATAAAAGGTTTATATTCCCTTAATTTCTTGCAATTATATGAATTGGTTAAGTTTTAAAATATTATGTTGGAATATATGACTCCCCTCTCCAAATTTTTGAGTTCTGTCATTTCCATTTTTATTGATAATCCTGGCTATAATTTTACAAAATCTTTCTAAGTTATATTTCTAATTGTATGGTTTCATTTCTGGTTTATGTTATCTAAATCCCCTCAGTTTAAATGTATTTAAGTACTTAGTTTCTCAGTTTTGATGAGGTTTAGTTTTCATCATTTTGCCTAGATTCTTAACAATTTTTCATACAAATTTTTATATAAACAATACATATTTAATTATACCCTCTCTGACTTTTTAACATTGTAATATAAATTAAACATTTTTTCTATTAAACTAACAACAATTAGTATCTGTTTCAATACTATAAACAGATAAGAAATAATTTTAAATAATGGTTGTCTTCAACTAATTAGACATGTTTTTTTTTTATAATCAAAACTTAATACTAAAACAGAAATATTATTTATAAAGAATGTTTTTTACCAGCTAACATCTTATTTAACCATTAACACCAATATAAGTAATAAACGTTTTTACAATGGGATGTTAGTAGTTCTAAACTGGTTTAAATGTCCTTGTCACTAATACATTTTTAAAATTCTTATTTCAACTAAACAAAACCTTATTCTTATATTCTTATTTACTATTTCTTATACTAAATTGAATTATGCTTTTTTTAAACTGTTTTTAATATGGTTTAGGGTAATTGTACCCTGTCACTTTATGTCTGCATCTGTTTTTGTTCATTTTTAAAGAAATGTCATTTCAAACAGATTGACAGCTTGATATTATTACATGTATTATATCCACTCTGTACAAATCATAAGTCACTAAAAAGTTGTATTTTTCATTATCTACACAGTTTGTGGATGCCAAGGTTGAAACATAAGGTTTATTTTTTATAATACACAAACTAGCACTGGTTCACTTTACACTCTTGATGCTATTTCTGAATGGTTGTTTAGTCTTATTAACATAAAGAAATTGGTTTGTGGGTTACAATGAAGATTTGTTCTTTGAGTATTATATTATTGTTTCACCTTGGTCCACTGGCAACTCTTACTCTATACACTTTTATTCTTAATTTTATTGTACATGTGGTTTCTTTTCATGAATACTTCGTTATACTTTTATTATTGTGGTTTTTATTTATTTTGGGATATGGGGATGTGGGTGTTTTTTATAAGAGCATTCCTTCTTCTTCTGGATGCTGTCTTCTTCTTCTTTCTTCAATGATGTCTTCTTTTCTTCTGGCTTCTTAGGATTGTATGTTCTTCATCTTCTTCTGGATGTCATCGGGTTTCTTGGGGTTACTTCATCTACTCTTCTGGTTGCTTTAAATGCCTCACCTTTTATGGTGGATCTTGCCTTGTTCTGGGTTTCTCTTTCATTTATTCCTCATACTCGTTGTGGGTTTAGTAATACTCTGTGTTGCTTCCTTATTTACTCCTTACCTTCCTCGGTTATATTTTAAAACCTTGAGTTATTAAACTGGTTTTGATGATTCATCACTAGTAACATTGCTTTTATTCGAACTTATACTTTTAATATCCATGATTGTTCTGCACGGTTGCTCTGAATTAATTCTTTATATTATTTTAATGCTTTCTTCGGATTTAATGTTATTATATTATATTATTTTAATGATCAATGCCATTCGTTTTTATGTGTTTATCTGTCACGCTACAGATTGCTCTCCTCCAGAAGTAATTATTTCAGGCATGTTTATGGATGAAATAATTTCTTATGATAATTTCATTATTTTTTATATTTCATTTTCCTCTCCATTTCTATATCGACTTTTTATATTTGAGTCTAATAAATTTTATATATATAGTTACTTATTTTACTTTTGATCCTTCTCGGATAGTTAGTGTCTTCTGAGATATATTATTCTTATTGTTATACATTTTCTTTCTTTATAAACTTCGTGTTGCATCCTTGGGATATTAGTTCCCTAACATTCCCTATCACGTGGCCTGGGGCAGTTCAGAGGGGCACTGTAGGCTACACAACTCTGCTGGCCATACACCACTTCTACAATTTGAGTCAAGAGGCACATTCATCTCTGCTCAAAAAACATAATGCTGCTGGAATTATCTTCAGTCAGTCATCGAATAAAATAAAATAAAAAGTAGTCTCATTTTCGATTAATAAAAATATCTTTGGATTCTTCACTTCGTAGTTTCTCAGATTATCTCACATTTTCTATCTTAATAAATCTTCTTAATTCTTATTATACTCATTATATATATATTTTTCTGAACTCTTAACTTGTCTGATATATTTATTTTAATTATGGTTGAAAACTTCTCTTAATAATTCTTGTTACTGGTTATAGGGTAACTCTTTTTCTTCTCCATCTGAATTCTCTTTATACTTCCTTCTGGTTACTTACAGTGTTAGCATGGTCTTTATATAGTATTTTCTTATTCATTATTTGAATGGTCTTATTTTATTATATTTAATTTTTTAAATTTGTATCTTTATATTAGATATTCAGGTTGTTATTTTGATCATTTTATTTAGACATTTTGTTCTTTCCTTTCTCTTAGAAAGTTATTAATCCGCCTTCGCATTCATTAACATTAATTCATTTATATTATATTTCATGTGGTACTTCTTCTCTTTGTATTTCATATAGGTCTTATTATTATTATTGGTTCAAAATCATCTTCTCCATATGTTTGGTATGAGTTGTTCTTCTTTGCTTCTTCAGAACTGAGTAATATCGTATTCCTTTTTCTTGATTAACTGTTTCCATTATCGTTTCATAAGTAATTAGTCATAGGTTGTTCTCATTATTATTTTATTGTTTTTCTTTCTTGGATTTTTTATAATTTTATTATAATAACAGATTCTTCTCTTTGTTTCCAAATTATTGCCTTCTCTTGTATATCACACTCTTTTTTTGTTTTTCTTCTCTACTCCTTCAAATGCTAGATATTCACATTTATTCTGGATTATATTTAATTCTTTTTCCTGAATTAATCATTTTATTTTCTTCTAAATTTAATTATAAATGGCACATATTTATTTTTAGAACTTTGTTAGTTTTATGCAAAATTCAAACTCTTCTTTTTATTTAATTCCAAAACATTTCTCATAAATCATTGTAATAAGTTGATCTTATTTTGTTTCAAAGTTTTGACGTTTTATCAAAATTCAAATTCTGTTTAATTCATTTATTCCCAATATGTTTCCTTCAAAATTGTTTATAGTAAGATGTGCTTACTTAAGTTTTAATTTTTTGTTATATATAATTCTAAATTCTAATTCTTCCTTTTTAATTATTCCAAATGGTTTCTCTTCAAAATTGTGTTTAGTAAGGTGATCTTACAATTATTTCTGAATTTTATGGTATTTCTCCAAATTCAAATTCTTCTTATTTAATTACCATAAAGTTTTTTCACAAAATTAGTTATAGTAAGTTGGTCTTACTTTATTTTTTAAATTTTTTGTATCTTAAATTCCAAAATCTTTCTTTTATTTTGCCATAAAGTTTTTTCTCAAAAAATATTTGGTTGCAAGATGTTCTTACAATTGTTTTTGAATTTGTTTGTATGTTTATAAAATTCCAAATTCTTTCTTTTATTTTTTCCATAAAGTTTTTTCTCAAAATATTTGGTAGTAAGTTGTTCTTACATTTATTTTCGAATTTTGTTGTCTTAAATTCAAAATTCCTTCTTTTATTTTGCCAAAAGGTTTTTTCTCATAAATATTTGGTTGTAAGATGTTCTTACGATTGTTTTTGAATTTTTCTGTTAAAATTCCAAATTCTTTCTTTTATTTTTTCCATAAAGTTTTTTCTCAAAATATTTAGTAGTAAGATGTTCTTACGATTGTTTTTGAATTTTTCTGTATGTTTATAAAATTCCAAATTCCTTTCTTTTATTTTTTCCATAAAGTTTTTTCTCAAAATATTTGGTAGTAAGTTGTTCTTACATTTATTTTCGAATTTTGTTGTGTTAAAAATTCTTTCTTTTATTTCGCCATAAAGTTTTTTCTCATAAATATTTGGTAGTAAGATGTTCTTACAATTGTTTTTGAATTTGTTTGTATTAAATTCCAAAATTCCAAACTCATTCTTCATAGTACTTTTTCATGGATGCTTGATTGTACACACCTTTAACTCTTCCGGAAACTATCTCTCTCAGTTCATACGTATTATTATGATTATCCTTTCCCACAACATATGGGCCAGTATAGAGCAACAATAACTTTTTGGTTATCCCTTCTTGGGTGCTGGGCAGTTCTCGATTTATTAAGAGAACTTTCTCACCCTCTTTGTATGTTATTATACGCCCTATTGCCTTTTGATATTTGGCTTGCCGTTTCTCTTGGTCTTCGGCCACCTTGTTATAGAATCTCAACTGGTTAAATTTGCGATCATTGTTTGGTGGAAACTCGATTATTTCTTCAATTTCTCGGGGAGTTGGCTTCTCATACATGGCGGAGTAAGGGGTAATTCCTATAGCTGGATGGTGGGCGAAATTTAGGAATTTCTCTGTTGCTGCTAAGTACTCTTACCACTTTTTCTGTTGGTTGTGACAGTACGTCCGCAAGATCCTACCCACTTCTCTCAGTACCCTTTCAGCCGGATTACTACTTGGGTGGTAGACTGATGTCTTATAGGTTTTGATCCCAAGTGGTAATAATGTGTCTCGCCATCTCCTCCCCTTAAATTGCGTACCATGGTCGGTAATAATGGAAGATGGTCTACCGATCTCTGGCACATACAAATCTATGATTACCGCAAGAACTTTCACTGTTGTTGCCCGATTAACCGGATATAGCTTTATGTACTTTGTATAATGGTCCATGATTATTATTAGGTACTTATACCTGTGTCGACCGCCGCTACGGGGAAATGGCCCGCAGATATCCAAGAACACTTTTTCTAGTTTTGTATTTGAGGTAATAGGTATCATTATACCCTCTTTCTTCTCATTGTTTATCTTGACGCATTGGCAAATATTACAGGACTTTAGGTAATTTCTCACCTTTCGGTTGATATTCTGTATTTTGCAGTTTTCTTCTAAAGCCTGTATCACTTTTAGCGCTCCCATGTGGCCATACCTGATATGATAATCTACTATGACTTCCTTTTCGATTTGGTGTGGAATTATCACCTTCCATGTCTCTTCATCCAAAGCCGTTTTTATGAATAATATTCCTTTATTTATATGGTAGTATTTGGAAACGGTGTCATCGTCGGCTTCCAATCGACTCATGATGTTTTTCAGTTTAGGGTCAGACTGTTGGTGGATACGGATGTGTACTAATAGAGCTTGTAGATCGGATCTGGTTTTAAATAGGTTGTAAATTTTAACCAAGCTCTCCTTCTCTCCCTTGAAGGTCTGGTCTTCCAAATTTATCCGTGATAATACATCTGCTACCACATTCTTTTTTCCCGGAATATACTCCCATTTTAAATCATATTCTTGTAGGGCGAGTACCCATCTAGCCAATCGGCCGTGACTCAATTTGCACCTACGTAGAAACGAGATGGATTTATGATCAGTACGAACAGTGACTTGATACCCGAGAATGTATGTTCGGAACTTGCTGCATGCGAACACCACGCTAAGCAGTTCCTTCTCGGTTACATTATAATTCTTTTCGCATTGATTCAGCGTGCGACTAGCGAAGCTTATTACCAGATGTTGACCCTCCTCATCTTCCTGGTATAGAGTTGTTCCTAAGCTTATGTCGCTAGCATCGCAATTTAAAAAGAATGGTTTCTTAAAATCCGGGTGACGAAGTATAACGCTCTCCAGAAACTTTTCTTTTATTAAGCGGAAGGTAATATCTTGTTCCTCACCCCAGGTCCATTTGTTTTTAGCAGATAATTGTGGTTGAAACTTGGCTGTCAACTCGGAATATTTGTTCTGGAACTTTCTGTAATAGTTACAGAGTCCGAGGAAAGATTGTAACTGTTTCCTGTTTCTTGGTTGCGGGAACCTCTGAATTGCCTCCACTTTCTCTGCTGATGGGGTAATACCTCTATCGTCTAGATTGAAACCTAAGAATTGTACTTCGCGCGCAATGAACTTGGATTTCTCCAACTTCAAAGTTATGTTGTTTTGCGCTAACTTGCTTAGTACATATTCTACTCTATAACAGTGTTCCTCCCAGGTTTCTGACGTAATGAGTAAATCATCTACATAGACTGTGGTAAATTGGAGTGCTTCTTGTCCAAGTATTTGGTCCATACATGCCACAAAGATGGCGACAGAATTTACAAGTCCGAAGGGCAGTCTCTTGAACTGGTAATTGCGCCCTTCGAAAGTGAACGCCGTGTACTGACGGCTTTGTGGATGCAACTCGCCAATAACCACATACAGTGTCCCAGGTACTGATAAACTTAGTGCCATGAAAACGTTTTAGTATCTCCTCTATTTCACCGGGTGAGGTTCGGTCATTCACTATTGTTTTGTTCAGTTCGCGCGCACCTAAACAGAGCCGGACTTGTCCGTCTTTCTTGGGAACAGCAATAATTGGACTAGTGTAAGGAGATTGACTAATCTCAATTATGTCATTTTCAATCATTTTTTTAATTTCTGTTCTCACGGCCTCTTTAAGCGAATGCGCGATTGGATATGACCTCCGGTTAAACTCCACGTTTTCTTTGAATTCAAGTTTGCACTGATAGTTTTTAACCTTACCTGGTTCGTCTGAAAACACTGCTTTGTACTTCTCATATACACTGACTAAACGATCTGCTAGATGTACAGGTATTTTTTCGTTATTGGTTCCGCACTGGAAGTCCCGTATCTCTTGTATCTTTACTGACCATAAATCCTCTCCTCCATTGTTGTATACAATTGGTTTATGAAGGGGGCTGTTCCTTATGAGATTTATTTTACGAAGTTGTTGGTGTATAGGGCTGGGAAGTATATTTGCGCCTCCTACCAAATTTGTGGTCCATGTTATTCCGTCTGGGAAAAGTGATACTCTCTCTAGGTTAAGGTCGATAATGGCAGAGTACCTTCTTAGAATATCGCAACCTACCAGTATGTCAAATGGTAATCCGGTGGCGATCAAAAATTCCATGTCCAAAGCTATATCGCGGTTAACGACACTTAAGGAAACTTGCTTCCTAATGGTTTTGTTCTGGCGGCCAGTTGCACCTATTAATACTTGTTATTCACTGGTAACATTGGCAAAGTTTTTTCACATTCTCTTTGTATCCTTTCCAGTTCATTGGCATTTATTATGGAAATATTGGCACCTGTGTCAATCATGATTTTTGCGGGAATTCCTTCTACGTCCGCTGTTATATATAATATTTCGTTATTATTATTATTGAGGCTCTTTTCGTTCTCCTCTGAAAGTTCAGTTCTCATATCTTTCAGGTAATGGTTACTAATTATCGTGATGTTCTTTGCACTGGTTGCTTGTTGCAACTCATCTTTATTTAACCCAGGAAGTTGAAGCAGTAACGGGTCGTAATCGTTAATTACTGCCTCCTCCCGTTTAAAGTATTGTGGTCATCGTTTGGACTAGGATTGACCGAGGCATCGTTCGGGAAACTCTGTGTCGTTTCCTGCCGCTCTGTACCCTGTTCGAGGTTTATTTCCCTGTTTTGTTGTCGGCCAAGATCCTCCAGGCTGGTACTTCTTCTTCCTTGTTCGTGGCGTGGACCGTCCCGTTCCGCACTTCTCCATCTTCTGTCTCCACCGTGGAAACTGTTCCTCCGTGGTTGGTAGTACCTTCTCGGACCGCGATCTTCCGCTCTTATAAAATTAACCCTCAGGCGTGACACTCTATTATTATTATTATAATTATTGCTATAATAATTTCTATTTGGTTGGTACTGTCTATCATTATTACCGGGGTATGGATTTCTCTGACTATACGGGTTGTTAGTGGGCTGAGAATAATTGTTCCGGTTATTAGGATAGGTATTGTTGTTCCTAATACCGTTTGCGTTGCCATTAAAATTGTGGTTATTACGCGGCGGGTTATTATTGCCGTCGTAATTACTGGGCTGGTTTCGGTTTCCGGGATGGTTATTGCCGTTATTAGGGTACTGATTCGTTCTCGCCTCCGGTCGTTCATTCCTCCTCCTGCTCTGGCGGTAGTATTCTTCATTTTCGTACCCTTCCAGTAATTCCGTCATGGCCTGTACCGTCTTGATCTGGCTACCTCTCCTTGCCCTGACAATATCTTCTTCGTAATGATAGGAGAGTTTATTTACCAGGCACTCTTTGGGTATAGCCGGCTCGAGGTGTTTCGCCATGCACACCTTTCCTAAGAAATAGGCTGTCATGCTACTGCCTATTTGTGCCCTGTATCGTCCGTTGCATATGTTATCTCGGATCAGGTTCTGGGTTGTTTCAGACCAGTATTTTGATTTGAACATTCTCCTGAACTGCTGGTAGTCGGCAATCTCGCTACGGTTAGCCATCCACCAATTATCAGTCATCTCCCCGAATGACTCGTCCAATATTTCCCGGTTATGGCTCCATTGAGTTACTCTATGTTTGGCGAAGTACTCATCTACCCTCGCCAGGAACTCCATCAGTTTCCGCATGTACTGCCGGAAGTTGAGCCATTCTCGGCTTTTATTGATGGGCAATCCGGTGAAATGAGTGGGCCTATTTCTCAAAGCTTCCATCTCTTCTTGGCTTTGCCGTACCTGACCCGTGATATTTGTCATAGCCTCTTGCATCCCATCACACCGTTCCGCGACTTGGTTCCGTACTCTCCCGAATTCTTCTTGAGTCTCCTTCCATTGTTCTTCCACTTTCCTGCGGCTATGCTCTTCTGTATTTGTTAACTTGATGTTTACTACTTCTTAAATTCTTGTACATCCTTTTCAGTCTGGTTGCATTTCCCGTCAATTTCTCGAATCTGTCGATTCACCATTATGTTTTCTTCTTCTAATTTTTTATTCATAGCTTTCTTGTTGACGTTGATTTCCTTGTTCAGTTCTTCTCTTACAATTCCATTCTTTCGTCAAGTTTGTCCAGATTCTCCTGATTGACCTCCCTTAACTCTTCTCTTAACATTTGGTTATCCTCTCTCAATTCTTCCAATTTCTCCCCCATCTTCTCTTCCATTTTCTTGTTATTCTCCTCCAATTTTTCTTCCATCTTCTTGCTATTCTCCCTCAACTCTTCCTTCAGTTGTTGGTTGTTCTTTTCTATCTTCTTCCTAGTTTCATCGATTTTTTGATTGGTGTTTTCAATTTTATTAATCAATTCTTCTTTAGTCGACTTGAATTCTTCCTTGGTTGATTTGAATTCTTCCTTCAAAGATTGGTTGTCTTCCTTTAATTCTTCTAATTTTTTACTATTCTCTTCCATGTTCTTGTTCATTCCACTCAATTCTTCTTTTGTTGATTGGTTATTCTTCTTCAGTTCTTCTAATTTTTCTCCCATCCTCTCTTCCATCTTCTTACTGTTTCTTCCATCTTCTCTTCCATCTTCTTACTGTTTTCTTCCATCTTCTTGCTGTTTTTTTCTATTTTTCCCCCTATCCTTTCTTCCATCTTTTTATTGAAGGATTTTAAGGATTGATTGTCTTCCATCATCGCACTGAACATTTCGTGTACTGTCATGTTTTCTGCTTGTGAGGGTTTTTCTAACTGTTCCTCCCGGACATTGACTTCCCCTGTTTGTGTGGGCATCTCAGGTTGTTCCTCTGTTTGTGCAGGTTGTTTTGACAATACTGGTGGCAATGACCTTTCCATATCTTCTACTGGCGTCGCCTCTCCATATCCATCTCTACTTCCTTTTCGGCCTCCGCCGCCCGTTTCTTTGATGTTGCACGTCGTTGCATTCTTCCCTTTTCTCTGGCTTTGTAGCTGCTGCCAAACTTCAATTAGTGATTGGCCAGATTGTAGTGGCCTTTCAATCGCTAATTAAAGCCCCTCAGTTGTGCGCCAATTTGTAAAAGAACGCAATGCTGTGGTTACAAATTCTTCTATCTGGTCTCGTCTTCCTTTTCTTTTTAATTTAAGCCCCAATGTTGAGCTGTCCAAATTGTAACTAAACCTGTGTTATCGTGTTAAAGTTGTATGGGTGTAGTGTTACAAAATATATTGAATATGTGTTCTTGAAAGAAATTAAAATTGTTTGTTTAAAAATTTTTTCTAATTAAAAATTTTTTTTATTTTTATTGATTAATTAATTAGAAACAATTAATTGATGTTCGTGAAGTTCCAAAACGTCTCTCACTTGTATAAAAAATTTTATAAGCTTTCTGTATTTTTTAAGAAACTCCAACCACTTATAAGATTGTATCGATCTTTGTTTACTTTCAGTTTTGGAGGTTATCTTCCTTCAATGTGGTGAAATTATCGTAGTAGATGTATTTAAATTATAGTATGTGTAAATTGCTATGTTTAGAAAAGAAAGAACTGTTTTAAGATGGAAAGTATAAATTATTTATTTAACAATTGTTTAAAAAGACTCTTGTCAATTTTAAAATCGACTCTCAGGGTATCGAATGTTACAAGTTTTTATATAAAATACAATAAGGTTCTTTTAACAGCTATTTATGGGAAAAGTCAGAGAAATCGGGCAAAGATTAAAAAAGTATAACGTTACAATAATAATTCTTAATACTAAAGTACATATATTCAATTGAAAAGATTAAAATAAATAAATTGATTGCGAACCGTGTCACTGACAAACTAGGAGGCGCTGTTCAGTTGAGTGGTGACGAAAAGCAAATGGCCACCGTCGAAGTTGTCAATCGTTCCTTTGTAGATTTGGCGTTCCAATAAAGATATTTTCTTGCCGAATTCACGTCCTGGTGTTGGCAAATCTTCCTTCTGATGTTGGTGTAGTGTCTCTGGTTAAGTTTCTGTGTTGTATTTTGAAAAGTGGTGTATTTATAAGTCAGTTCACTTTTTGTCGATCAGGCACTATTCGATGGTTATGTTATATACTGTTTTATGGTGTTTTAAATGTTATTTCACTGTCGTTTTGATGCTATATAATGTTAGTTAGTCCTTTGTAAGTTTATGTCACTGTGTCGATGTTGTGAAATGTTTTTTGTCGCCACTTTCGATTTTCAAATTCGTATCATACACTGACTCGCCATTACGGTACTAGAAACTAGGTTAAATCGTTTTAATTTCTTGTGTCAAGTGTCCCGTACAACGTTCAATAATCAACTCCCTTGTTCCTTCACTTTCGACTAAAATCTTAGCCAAAGCAATATTATTCCTTTCATTGTTCGAATTTTACTTTGCATCCTGTGCATGTATTAAAGTTACATTATATAACAGCTTAAACTTTGGTTATTATTCAAATTTATTAGCTAGTTGTTACTTAATTTTATCCTTCAGTTCATTCGGCGTATTTTGATATCGAATAATGCCGTTTTATTATGTTTTTTATCTAAAATTGGTGATTTTACCTTCATTTTGTATCTTGTAAATTTTCAAAATCAGCTTCCTGTCATTATGCAAATTCTGCCATTTTTAAGTTATATTTATGATTATTAATCTCATATTGTAATAAAAGGTTTATATTCCCTTAATTTCTTGCAATTATATGAATTGGTTAAGTTTTAAAATATTATGTTGGAATATATGACTCCCTCTCCAAATTTTTCAGTTCTGTCATTTCCATTTTTATTGATAATCCTGCTATAATTTTACAAAATCTTTCTAAGTTATATTTCTAATTATATGGTTTCATTTCTGGTTTATGTTATCTAAATCCCCTCAGTTTAAATATATTTAAGTACTTAGTTTCTCAGTTTTGATGAGGTTTAGTTTTCATTATTTTGCCTAGATTCTTAACAATTTTTCATACAAATTTTTATATAAAAAATACATATTTAGTTATACCCTCTCTGACTTTTTAACATTGTAATATAAATTAAACATTTTTTCTATTAAACATAACAACAATTAGTATCTGTTTCAATACTATAAACAGATAAGAAATAATTTTAAATTATGGTTGTCTTCAACTAATTAGACATTTTTTTTTTATAATCAAAACTTAATACTAAAACAGAAATATTATTTATAAAGAATGTTTTTTACCAGCTAACATCTTATTTAACCATTAACACCAATATAAGTAATAAACGTTTTTACAATGGGATGTTAGTAGTTCTAAACTGGTTTAAATGTCCTTATCACTAATACATTTTTAAAATTCTTATTTCAACTAAACAAAACCTTATTCCTATATTCTTATTTACTATTTCTTATACTAAATTGAATTATGCAGTTTTAAACTGTTTTTAATATGGTTTAGGGTAATTGTACCCTGTCACTTTATGTCTGCATCTGTTTTTGTTCATTTTTAAAGAAATGTCATTTCAAACAGATTGACAGCTTGATATTATTACATGTATTACGGTATATCCACTCTGTACAAATCATAAGTCACTAAAAAGTTGTATTTTTCATTATCTACACAGTTTGTGGATGCCAAGGTTGAAACATAAGGTTTATTTTTTATAATACACAAACTAGCACTGGTTCACTTTACACTCTTGATGCTATTTCTAAATGGTTGTTTAGTCTTATTAACATCAAGAAATTGGTTTGTGGGTTACAATGAAGATTTGTTCTTTGGGTATTATATTATTGTTTCACCTTGGTCCACTGGCAACTCTTACTCTATACACTTTTATTCTTAATTTTATTGTACATGTGGTTTCTTTTCATGAATACTTCGTTATACTTTTATTATTGTGGTTTTTATTTATTTTGGGATATGGGGATGTGGGTGTTTTTTATAAGAGCATTCCTTCTTCTTCTGGATGCTGTCTTCTTCTTCTTTCTTCAATGATGTCTTCTTTTCTTCTGGCTTCTTAGGATTGTATGTTCTTCATCTTCTTCTGGATGTCATCGGGTTTCTTGGGGTTACTTCATCTACTCTTCTGGTTGCTTTAGATGCCTCACATTTTATGGTGGATCTTGCCTTGTTCTGGGTTTCTCTTTCATTTATTCCTCATACTCGTTGTGGGTTTAGTAATACTCTGTGTTGCTTCCTTATTTACTCCTTACCTTCCTCGGTTATATTTTAAAACCTTGAGTTATTAAACTGGTTTTGATGATTCATCACTAGTAACATTGCTTTTATTCGAACTTATACTTTTAATATCCATGATTGTTCTGCACGGTTGCTCTGAATTAATTCTTTATATTATTTTAATGCTTTCTTCGGATTTAATGTTATTATATTATATTATTTTAATGATCAATGCCATTCGTTTTTATGTGTTTATCTGTCACGCTACAATATATATATATTGCTACGACAGCACAGAACAATCTACGCGTTTATCGAAAGTGCCAGAAAGATCTCGATGTAAGCGTGTGGTGTACGTGCTACTAGACGCATTTTGCGAGAATTTTTTCGACTGTGCCGGGCTTCGCTCGGGCGCTCGGACTGTGTCAAGGCCGTAGCAATTACGTAGTTCACGAGATATAAGACGCAGTTTGGAAGCTTCTGGTGTGTGAGCGTGACTATAAATACATCGGGTAGCGGCCTTAGTTTTTCAGTTCAATGCGAGATATTGGTTAGTGCGGTTCGAGAGTATTAGTGCGATATATTTCCAGAGCGGCTCGAGTTATTACGGTGTACGTTCAAGTAGTTATTAGTGAAGTGTTGTGTTTTATATTCAGACGGTATAATTGTAATACAGTTGAGTTTTAATATTAGTGGACATTTTATTGCGTATGAACAATTTTCATTTGATTTGTTGTTGACACTGTGTTGTTAATTACGAACTGTTTTACTATAACAATTAAAGGTGTGATTAGTGACTTAATTGGTGTCTTGTACTTATTTTGTTTTCACTGTACCTACGACGATCGAGTAGACCGTCGTAACAGTGGTGTCAGAAGTGGGATAGAACGGTTAACAGTGGATACTTTGTACAAGACGAGTATAATTCGTAATTAATCGAAAAACAATGGATGCCAGTCAGGTGATGGAAAATTTCCAGGCGCTGTTGTTGCAGACAGAAGAACGACGACGACAGGATGCAGAGAAAGCGGAAGAGAGACAGAAAACCCTCCTGCTGGAAGCAGAGGAAAGACGCAGACAGGAGGCAGAAGAAGCAGAAAAACGACAGAATGAAAAACGCAGGCAGGAAAGAGAAGAGACAGAGGAACGGCGACGACAGGAAACGGAAGATATCAAAGCATTAATACAGGAGCAGATACAGATTCAAGAACACAGTACAGGAGAATTGGGTCTCTTACGAGGTGAGCTTAATAAACAAGTTACTAAAATATCTGAGGTAGAAAAATCTGTCTTGACTGTGGAAGAAGTTATGTCAACAAAAATATCTGCAGTAGAAAACTCAATGGCAAACATAAGAGAACAAATTAAAATTAAAGTTGAACAGTGCATGAAGATTCAACCAAAACAAATTTCTGAACAGACTGTACCAGTGATCAAGACAGAAAAATACACAGAAAATAAGTTAACAGAGAAAGTCACTTTGCCTGCAGTAGGGACAGTTCATGTCAAAGCTCCAACCTTTGACGGAAGCACTCACTGGGCAACGTACCTCCGCCAATTTGAAGCTGCTGCATGCGCAAATAATTGGACAGAGAAAGACAAGGCTGTTTCACTTGTTCTTGCATTAAAAGGACCTGCGGCAGAACTACTACAGAAAGTGCCACCTGACAGCCAGAACATCTATGCCGAGTTGATAAAAGCTCTAGAATTACGCTACGGTGATAAACATTTGCGAGATGTGTACTGCACCCAGTTGAGAGCAAGGCGACAGCATTCCGGGGAGAGTCTTCAAGAGTTTGAAGCAAGTATCGACAGATTGATTAGATTGGCCTATCCTGAAGCACCAGAAGACTTCCGAATAAGGTTTACGGTGCAGACATTTATTGATGGCATCGGAGATTGTGAACTTCAGCAAGTGTTACGAATGGCAAGACACCGAGATAGCTCAGAAGCTCTTGTTCACGCCCTAGAGTTTGAAGCTGCCAAGTCAGCGTCCCACTACATTAATGGGTTTGTGCCATCACGTTGCAGTCAGAAGATCCCTGTATCACATTACCGTTACGATGGGTGCAGAAAAACAGTGTTGTCGGACAAACAATTCAAAAGTTCAAGAGAGTCGCAACGATTTGAAAAAGACAGAAGACCGAAATGTTACAACTGTGGAAAACGTGGTCATCTACAGGTAGACTGTTGGGAGAAGAAGATACAGAGAGAAGAGACTGATCGCACCAATTGGAGAAGTAAAGGCCCAGAACAGCACACAGTTTCCACGCTACATAAGATCAGTGGAAACTTGATTGTTAGTGGATTTGCGGATGGTAAACCAACATCATTTACAGTTGACACGGGCGCAACAGTGTCCATTGTGCGCCCTGACTTGGTCTGTAACCGCCATCCTCTAATTAGCTCTTGTACAATACAAACTGTGACTGGAAGCCCCGTCAAGGTGCTAGGAAAGGTAGACGTACGTGTACGCCTGGGTCTTCTTGAGTTTAGCCACCAAATGCTCGTTGCAGACATTGTCGATGAAGTGATTCTTGGCACGGACATTATGAATGCCTACGGATTCGTTGTGGACTTAAGAGAGAATGTCCTGAAAGTTGGCCAAGAGAAGATAAAGCTTTGCATGGCTAAAATGACAGGGTCTACCAACCATTCGATTAAGCGAGTGGCATTAGTCGAAGAAAAAGTCAACAAGTCTGGTCAAGAGGAAACCTCCCTGTTGCAAGCGGAAATGGAGGAAGAACTAGCAGAGGAAGTACAAATAAGTATAACGACAAAAGAAGTGATTGGAGAGCCAACTATGGGTGTCGAGACAAAACTCTTGCTTGTTCCTGAGCTGATAGAAGCGCCCGAGGGTAAAGTGGCTGAAGATAAGATTACGCAAGAGGTTGTTGACGAGAACCAAACAAACTTGGATCAGCCAGTGGTATTTAGGTCATTAGTACATGACGTAACGAGAGTGATTCCAGCGAAGCTAGTGGTTGCACGAAAGATTCGTATTCCTGGGAATGTGATGTTCGGATCACACGAGACTGAATTCGAAGAACGGGAAAATTATCCTTCGCAAGGTGGCCACCTAGATCGCCTGGTCGAGTATTACTTCGAAGACGCTTTGCCAGTTCGGGACGAACAGGCTTAAGGAGGGGTCAGTGCTACGACAGCACAGAACAATCTACGCGTTTATCGAATGTGCCAGAAAGATCTCGATGTAAGCGTGTGGTGTACGTGCTACTAGACGCATTTTGCGAGAATTTTCTCGACTGTGCCGGGCTTCGCTCGGACGCTCGGGCGCTCGGACTGTGTCAAGGCCGTAGCAGTTACGTAGTTCACGAGATATAAGACGCAGTTTGGAAGCTTCTGGTGTGTGAGCGTGACTATAAATACATCGGGTAGCGGCCTTAGTTTTTCAGTTCAACGCGAGATATTGGTTAGTGCGGTTCGAGAGTATTAGTGCGATATATTTCCAGAGCGGTTCGAGTTATTACGGTGTACGTTCA
Organism: Magicicada septendecula; assembly: GCA_034769895.1. Classification (NCBI taxonomy): domain Eukaryota; kingdom Metazoa; phylum Arthropoda; class Insecta; order Hemiptera; family Cicadidae; genus Magicicada; species Magicicada septendecula. Next base: position 290,633,709 of record CM068374.1, on the reverse strand, counting down.
AGTAGTTATTAGTGAAGTGTTGCGTTTTATATTCGGACGGTATAATTGTAATACAGTTGAGTTTTAATATTAGTGGACATTTTATTGCGTATGAACAATTTTCATTTGATTTGTTATAGACACTGTGTTGTTAATTACGAACTGTTTTACTATAACAATTAAAGGTGTGATTAGTGACTTAATTGGTGTCTTGTACTTATTTTGTTTCCACTGTACCTACGACGATCGAGTAGACCGTCGTAACAATATATATATATAATATTTAATTTTTATAATGAATTTACCTCAAGATATTCTTTTCCATATATATATATATATATATATATAAAACTCTCTGTGTGCCTGTCCTCCACACATATACACATACATATGCACATTTATGTGATGGTGATGTTCATGAGAATGGGGATGGACAACAAAAACAGTATAGTAACAGTGACAATAAAATAATAATAACAGACGCTGATTAAATAATTTTAAATAATTATATTACGAGTAATGTTCACGTCAATCTGGGACTTTTGTTAGACTAGAGTGTAAATGGAGATTCGTGCGCATTCTGTTGGTCTTACATATGAAGTACAAGTGTCAGCTATCACCGCATTGTGCACTGTATTGTCTACACATTAAGTAATAACAACAGTCAGTCGTAAAGAACATGTCATCCAATGCACATGTGGAACAGCGTGTTGTAATGCAATTTCTTGTGAATGAAGGCATAAAACCTGGTGAGATTTATTCACGACTCCTTGCACAGTACAATGATAAGACTCTTAGTCGCACTAAAACATTTGAGTGGTGCAAACGTTTTAAAGAAGGCTGTACATCAGAGAGTGATGGTCCCTGTCGAGGTGGTTCGGAGCCTACTGTAGTCATTTCCATGAACATTTAGCGACTGGAAGAACTGATCCTTGATAATCGACAGATGACTTGTCAGCAAATTGGAACAGAAATAAATGTGTCTGTGGGAACTGTAAAAAAAAATCATTCACGAACATCTGAAGTTCAGTAACATTAGTGCACGTTGGGTACCAAGACAGCTTTGTGCTTTCGCCCGGCAAAGAAGATTGCAAATCTGCAAGGAGTTAAAGCAATGTTTTGACAAAGAAGGCCACCTTTTTCTCGATCAAATTGTTACCTGCGATGAAACATGGGTCCATCATTTCACCCCGGAATCAAAACATGCATCAAAGCAGTGGAAGCATGTGGAGTCACCACCTCCCAAAAAATTTTGAACAATTGCTTCTGCAGGCAAAGTTATGGCCTCAATTTTTGGGGATAAAAATGGCATTATTCACACCATGGAGTCAATATTAACAGTGAGTACTACTGCAAAGTTCTTCAAGATGTGCACAATGCTCTCAAGAAAAAACGGCCTGGTGCGATCGCTAAAGGCTTTCTGTTCTGCAGGACAATGCACGCCCGCATACCACCCACCACACAACATGCATGCTACAAGATCTTGGCTGGGAGTTATTGCCACACCCCCCTTACAGTCCGGACCTCGCTCCCAGCGATTTTTACCTGTTCGGGCCCTTGAAGTTGTTCCTGGGGGGCCAGCATTCCAATAGCGACGATCAGGTGAAGCAGTCAGTCCTATCTTGGTTTCGACATAACGACAAATCTTTCTACACTGCAGGTGTCCAGGCACTAGTGAAACTCTGGGATAAATGTAGCAGGGGATTACATCGAGAAATAAAAGTATTTTTTACTATCATAAATGTGTTCTATATTTATTAAAAATTAATAGTCCCGGATAGATGTGAATGTCGCTTGTACATAGTTTTCTGTTATGGGGGGGGATGGGGGAAATCTCCCCCCAAATTGGTCACATCAGACTCAATTTTTTTCATTGTTTCGTGATTGTGAATATGATACAAAATTCATACCACACTATGTATGGTTTTACTCTAAAACCACTGTAAATTAACTGCACGTTATTACAAAGTTAATTTTTTTATACAAAACTTAAATGAGTAATATGTATTTTAAACTGTAATTGAATATTATTAAAAGATCAGAGAACTGACAAAAACAGAGAATAAACACACAAATGTTGATAATAACAAACTGTATTTGTATGTTCACTCATTCCTATTGTTTATACTTTAGACCCTTAAAGAATGGCTGAACTAGTCATATCCCCCCCAAAGTCAACTCTTCCACCTCCCAAATTGCTTGGTGGATCCGCCCCTGCTTATGTACTACATGTCAATTTGTAATGGTTAAAATAATAAGAAGATATAAAAGAAGAAACTACACCCAGATTATCACGATACTACGCTTTACCAACTTACCTTTATACAGAAGATTCCCAAAGTCCCCGGGCCACCACTACATTTTTAGGAGTAAATGTAGAAACCATTTCACTCTTCCCAATGAAACAATTTATTAAATAACACCAATTCCCTTTTAGAAACATTCCAGGGTTGTATAGGCGAACTTATCGATACAGAGATAAGGTTATGGGCAGAATGGGGTATTAATTAACTAACACATGTTCATGACAATATCATATTTTATTTTATTACACATATTATGCATCTCTTTTTAACTTTTAAATGTTAATACAACAAAACTTAATAGACAAAGAAAAATTATAATATATAAAAGTTTTGTTTGCAAATCAGTACTTTATATTCCATCCCCTTTTTCTTTATACTCTCTCTCTCTCTCTCTCTCTCTCTCTCTCTCTCTCTCTCTCTCTCTCTCTCTCTCTCTCCCGCTCCCGCTCCCCTCCCCTCCCCTCCCCTCCCCTCCCCTCCCCTCCCCTCCCCTCCCCATCTCCCACTCTCTCCCGCTCCCTCTCCCTCTCTCTCTCTCTCTCTCTCTGATTACCCCCCTTTTATTGAGTTCTCATCATTTTAATATTTTTTAATGTTTTAGAATACCAACTTTAAATAATTTTGATTGTTTTTTGTCCTTTTTTAGTTACTTACCTAGCACGTGGTCCCAGTTGTTGCACATTACGTTGAAAATCCATTTTTCGTTGAAACACCAAAATAAACGCTTTAAAATTTTTACTTTTAAATGTTCACTTTTACTGACTTTCTATTTTAAAAAACTCGCCACTGTTCTCTCACATTTTAAACCACTATTTCGGTAGGCCAACCGTAATTGCCCTGATAGGCCTACCTACACTATTAGTACGTGTGTGCCGTTCTGATGCTGTCTTGGGCCCGGGGCGAGCTCAGCTGGGGTGGGTACACTAATTCCGTTTTTTTCTGCGCCTTTGAAACTGGTTCCAGGCGGATTTCCGCACCTCGTCTCGTCCTAGTCACATCATATTCCGTTTTACATAGATACACCTTTTCAATAGAAGACTCGCTGTGTCGTTGGAAACACGTGCCATTTGTATGATTCACTGGTTAGCAATAGAATCATTTGTTACATTCTTTTACCTTATATGGAGATCGCCTGCCCCCACCTCTACAATCCAGACCAGACCCATTTCATTACAATAAAACGTTAACTTGTTACAAAATTTGGGTAACAAAAATTTTGTCCCGTTACAAGACCCCCCCAATGAGAGGTTTTATGTCAAAAAACATAAAAACTCTCTTTGCTTAAACCTAGGAGGATCAGTGAGGATATGGCGCGCCATGACCCCCCTTATTTCCTGATTAAAATTTGGGTACTTACCCCCCTTAATCCAGTGGCTGTGGCCGCACCTGCATGACTTTACTGGACTTCCTTCATCAGGATCCCAACACCATAAAGCCAGACAGGCACTTGGTGATCCTGCCCTGACGCGCTGGCCAGCACAGGTTCGCCGCCACAGTTCCACACAGATTCTGTAACAACAAAGCAAAAACATTAGCAAATGGTCTTTCATAAATCCATATCCTTTGTGTATGGAGCACTGATTTGTATTCCTCCTAGAAGTACTGATTTGCATTGACCAAAGTACTGATTTGGTATCTTAAGTATCTTAATATACAAATAACATGTTACTCTTCAACAAGAGGTATGTTATGCTAACATAACGTATATTATTTAACTCAAATAACTTGCCAACATACATACGTTATAATGATACACCAGAAGACTCGTGTTTCTTTATTTTGTTTATGTAATTTTTGTTTATTTAAAGCCCCTCGTTGTGGTGCCAGTTAGGTAGTGATTCTTAATACTGTGTTTGTTAGCCCCAAGTTGTTGGCACCAATTATGTAGTAGTACCGTTTCGCCCTCTTATTTTAGAAGTATGGTTTGGTAATATACAGTATTTTATTCTGATTATTCTGGTTTAGGTTGTTGAAAAATAATTGCCTCATTAATGGACTAGTTTGATTAAACGGCTCTAGGGCTTGAGTTGCATTAAGTTCAATTGTCTTATGGACTAACACCACCCGCAGTAATCGTCACTCAATGTTGTGGTGATAAATAATTCTGTTGTGGTTCTAAATAATTATGTTGTTGATAAAAATAAGTACTTACTTCTATTGTTTATTCTTCACTGGTTATAACACTATTCATTTAGTTGTAGTAGTTGATGATTAATTGAATGTTTGAAATACTTCAATTCGGCGGGCCATGGGTGCTACCAACTGACTAAGATGTAAACATAACCTTAACTCAAAACCACTAATAGTTCGTTAACTGAATAAAATAAATTCGTGCTTCATTAATTTTGTTCAAATGCTTTTTATTCATCGTAAGATGTAATATTAAATCCGTTTTAAAAACAATTAATCAGTTTATTTTTACTGAAAACAATTAGTTATTTGGTTCGAAACTTGTATCTCAGGGTTGGTCACAATGTTGTATAAATCGTCTTTGTTGACAAAATTGTCTAAGTTATTTACATACAATAGAGTTCTTTTAACTGCAACATACGTAACTAAAATGTGCTGATTACTATTATTAAAACATCGTAAAAGGAGGGTGATTACAATATAAGTTGATTAAATACTTAACCTAGTACAATAAAGTTCGTCTGAACACTGACGTCTAATTTGGAGGTTAATCGGTGATGGTGAGGTTACCCACGTTAATCGCAATTCACAATTAAATTACGTTTAATAAGTTGAAAGTGCTAGAATAATAATGTTTTGTTGGTTGTGTAGTGTTACTAAATAGTTACAAGTGTTTAACAATTTCGAATGGCATTATCATATAATGTACTAAATTCATTAAATATTTTTTATAAATGTCACTATACTTTCCTTAATTCCTTTTTATGTTTTTATATTCACTATTAATAGTTTAATTAGCATTCATTGCTGTATTTATACACCACTTCACTACACTTGTACACGAAGTCGATTCACTTTACGTCTTGAAGGTTAGGTTTGCCCGTGTTTACATTCATTACCACACTGCATTATGGGTTAATCGCGAATTACTTTAGCGCAGAGGCTGTCATCCGTATGGCTTTAAAACTGGCGAAGAACTGTCCAAAATTTGCTCTTCTCTGTCGCTGTTCCTACCTATGTCCACGGTGGAATTCTCGAGATAGGCGATTTGACTGGTTGGGATGTCGAGCATTCCATTCTTAACTCATCACCCCTGCGTTGTCAAAATAATTTAATTCTGTTCAAAGCGTGGGTTTTTGGGTGGTATGAGAGTACAAAACTGACGTCAAATTTTTTATCAAAAACTATTAAAATACTTTACAATGGATAACAATTCTTTATGCTACTTGTGAGCTCCAATCTAGCTTTACCATCATCTGGAATCTGTCCTGCTAGACATCTCACAAGGCATAATTCTGTTCATGATTAACAAAGATAACAATTCTAACTTATATCCTATTACAATTCTTTTATAAACTTATGTCCTATATTTATTTAATTAACATTTGGTTATCACTTATATTGGATACAATGCATTCCAAGTCCTTTGCTGTAATTATTTGACATTATTAACAATCAATTGTGAATAAAACACAAAGTCTGGTTCTAAGCTTCATTAGGCCTATAGCACTATGAGTTAGATTTACTTCTTACAGTATAATGTTTGAATCTTAATAGTTTATAACATTTCATATTTAATTCTAAAGAACCATATCAACTTTTGGTCAACTTAGTTTTGATTAAGAGATGCCTTTTTTATTGTATATTATCATTAAAATCACACGAGTTCTTGTACAATTAGGCATCTTGTTATTTATTCTTATTTATACATTAAACAATTGTTCTTCTGTTAATATCCTTTCCATAATTAACCCTCTTAGTTACTAGTAAGTTTTAGAATATGTTGTTTCAGCTTGACATTGTTTTTTTTTTTAGTTTTTTCAACTAATGAACCTTGCATCTTGTTGCAACATGTCATGTGCATTATAGGTATATTATTAATGGTTAATTTAGTGACAATTTTTAATTGGTTTACCTATCAATAGTTAGTTTACATATCACTGGTTATATTGATAGTATTTAGTCTCCCTTTTTATTGGTATTTCTATGGGTTTTTAATGTACAATATGAGTCCTTTATTCTCTGTCATTTTCATCCTGTTAATTTACATTAATTACAACAATTATAACATCTTAGGGATCTAATCTCTGTCGTAGAATAGTCTTTATGTCATCTAGTTTCATCTAAGTATAATATATAATAGTTTTATATCATTTTTAATACATATTTTTGTAATTACTAGTGTAATTTCACAGCTGTTTAGGTTAGGTTGTCTACTTTTACTTTCACTGACTATAAGTTTACATGTTTTTGTTTTTACTAGATATATTACTCCCTTATTATTATTTATTAATGGTACTATCTATTATTTATCATTCTGATCGCCATTGTCCAGCTTGTCTTATATTCTAAGTACATTTTAAATCATTACTCAGTTCTGTCTGATATTCATTAGGTTACATTAATTATATTTTTTGAAGATAAGGTACAATCTTATTGTTTTATATTATACATTATCATATATTTCATAATCATATGGTTATTACTTCACTCTCCTAATCTTGTTGGGTATCTTTTTATTTTAAGTCTCAGTTATTGTTATTGTCATGTCGTTTATTATGGTTTGTCTGTTATTTTAATAATTATTTTTCCTTCAAATTGAGTTCTATTTTCTACTCTCTTTATCTTGTAGATACTCTCTTCTTTATTTATAGTGGTTGAGTTATGTTATTTCTCCTTTACCAGTTATTTTTGGGTTGTCCTGATTCTGTTCTATACATAGTTTCATAATTAGTCTACTCACTATCGTAATCTATTGGGTATTTTTTAGTCACATTTTGTCTAGTCTATACGTCGGTTTGTCTTCATTACTTTAGCATTCATGTTCATTTACTAAGGAGTTATTCTTTATTCTTTTAAATTAATTGGGTATTTAAACTCTTTCCTCTTTCAAAGGTTATTCTTGGTCATTTCTTGTGGTATCTGAATGTTTAGGAGTGTTCAATTTAGATTTTTGTGGTACTGTGACGTTCTGTAACATTACAGCGTAATGACCCTATATCAAAGTATAATAATAAATCATATGAAAAACAAAAATACTCAACTTCAATTACTAATTCAACTTTCTAAAGATTCCATTTTACGTTTCAATTATCTCATTACAAACCATATAACACCTGTTTTACAACTGCTCGCAAATACATCATATTGAAATAACCATTACAACTTTGAATTTAATTTATCCTAATTAATTAAAATAATTTCACATTATAACTTCAGCTCTGATTTTCTATGAAACCTCTCTATTATCAAATTTTAATCATTTACCATGTATTATAAAAGTCAAATCTAACTTTTTTGAATTTATTACCAGAATTCACATTTTAAAACATTTCAAATTAATTTAATTCCATAATAAAATTTATGATTACGCAATGTCAATTATTATTAACAATTAATTATCATTATTATAATACTCAATCAAAATTATAAACATTACTACACAACATACAATATACGCACAACACAATGTATACTCAGATACCCTACCATAACAACAACATAACCTAATACATAATACATTTAACCCCATTACAAATTTATATACAATATACTTCACATACAATATCATTGTTCTCCAAAAATCATTATATTATCAAGCCAAGTATTAACACCATTAAACTCAAATAATTTAATACTAAACCATTAAACTCCATATGCTAATGTCCATCATCAACATATGTTTAACCCCCATCATCATAAATCAACCTTATATTACCCATGCACATTTTATTTTTGTTTAAATCCATTATATTACCTCTTTTAATATAATGACCATTTAAATTTATTTTGTCCACTATACCATAATAACAAACAGAATTACTCCGTAGTATTACATTATATACCTCATCAACATCGTGTATAGTCAAGTCGCCCTTAGAATTATTTGTCACAATCAGGTAAGTTACAATATCATCAACGTTATCATCATCTACTGGATCAGTTACCCCAGTCTCATTATAAGGTAAGACATCAATTTTCTCCACTCTTTCAATATCTAAAATCTCCACCGACTCTTTATTAATCTCTATTTGCATAAAAAATCTCTATCTCTCTCTCTTTCTCCATCTCTCATCACAATACCTATCACAACCCCCCTGAACTACCTCACTCCATGCAAAGGGCACCACAAAATCATTAAAACACACCCTGGTTTTACCAGGTATATCACCACAAATTAGGGGACCGCTTTGAGACACCATGTCTCCCACATAACCTCTGGAGGAACATTTGTCCTCATAAACCACATGTGGAGTCTTTACTCCACTTAAAACACAGGGAAAATTTGCCCTCTGCACCTCATACTCACCTAACCTCACTTTCACACACTCTCTCAATCTCATCAACAACTATCAACTCACCACTAACCTCTATTCCCATTAAACCCTCGTCATCACTACCATTGTTAAATATATGACCCTTTAACGCTACCATTTCAACTATGTTATCATTATTATTTATGATAATATTATCATTATTATTTTCACTATCAGAATCGCTTACCTTATTCTCTATTACCTGGTTATTTTTATTCTCATTACATTTACCTGTATCTCGTTTCCACTTCTTAGTTCGTTTTTTCATTTTTCGAATAATATCATCAGAATGCTCTTTTATTTCACTCACTAAACTAGTATTTTGTTCTTTCATTTCCTCAATAATTTGTTTTTGTGAATCAATGAACTCATCAAAACGTTTAGTAATATTATTTTTGAACTGAACATTTTGTTCTTTCGTTTCATTAATATCATCCCTTAAATCAACATTTTGTTGTTTCATTTCATTTCTAATATCATTAGACATTGTTCGCAAAAAACTCATTATATCAGCCTTTGACCCCTCCCTTTCTTTTGTTGACACTGGGGTCGAGTGTACCCCAGAGTCACTCATTATGGCAGAGTCAGACTAACTTCATTCTTATCATCTGCCATCTTTTTTATGAATTACATAAACAAAATTCCATAAAAAATTTTAAACACAGTGTGTTTAAAACAACATATAAACATAGGTTATACCCCATAACCTATAATCATACACACTTCGTAACTTATACAAATAATACAAAAAACGCCATTTAACCCAAACCTATCTCCATCTCTCAAGTAGGCCTAACTTGTATAAAAAAAATTTACACAAGCATACTGGCAGGGTCGCCGATTGTAATGGTTAAAATAATAAGAAGATATAAAAGAAGAAACTACACCCAGATTATCACGATACTACGCTTTACCAACTTACCTTTATACAGAAGATTCCCAAAGTCCCCGGGCCACCACTACATTTTTAGGAGTAAATGTAGAAACCATTCCACTCTTCCCAATGAAACAATTTATTAAATAACATCAATTCCCTTTTAGAAAAATTCCAGGGTCGTATAGGCGAACTTATCGATACAGAGATAAGGTTATGGGCAGAATACTTATATCCTATATAAAACTAATAGATTAAAACTAATGTATTAATCTACATTAATTAAGTAACACATGTTCATGACAATAGCATATTTTCTTTTATTACACATATTATGCATCTCTTTTTAACTTTTAAATGTTAATAGAACAAAATTTAATAGACAAAGAAAAATTATAATATATAAAACTTTTGTTTGCAAATCAGTACTTTATATTCCAACCCCCTTTTTCCTCTCTCACTCTCTCTCTCTCTCTCTCTCTCTCTCTCTCTCTCTCTCTCTCTCTCTCTCTCTCTCTCTCTCCTCATTACTCCCCTTTTATTGAGATCTCATCATTTTAATATTGTTTGTCCTTTTTTAGTTACTTATCTGGCACGTGGTCCCAGTTGTTGCACATTACGTTGAAAGTCCATTTTTTTGCCGTTAAAACACCAAAATAAACATTTTAAAACTTTTACACTGTGTTCATTTTTGCTGATTTACTATTTTAAAAATCTTGTCACTGTTCTCTCACATTTTAAACCACTCTTTTCGGTAGGCCTACCATAGTTGCCCGCATAGGCCTATCTACACTATTAGTGCGTGTGTGCCGTTCTGATGCTGTCGGCGAGCTCAGCTGGCGTGGGTACGCTAATTCCGTTTTTTTTCTGCGCCTATCAAAATGGTTCCAGGCGGATTTCTGCACCCCGTCTCATCCTATTCACATCATCTGTAAAGGTATTGATTTTATCAGAAGATTCCAAAATAATATTATACAATAATATTGTTACTAAAACTCACTGCTGCCAGAATTTTACCTACCGTCATATTCCCCTTTAAAAAACTTACCTTATTAAAGTACCCAGGTCGCCACGATATTTTATGGTTTAATATCGAAACCTTTACACTCTTGCCCTTATAAAAATCCTGCTATCTGACTACCCTTAAAACTCAGAAAATCCCAAAGAACATTAGACGAGGTTTTCAGCACAGAATAGGAAATGGTTATGGCGTAATAACTTAATCTAATACATGTTTTATGTTGAGACAAATCTTATTTTATTGACCATATCATATTCCCTCTTTACTCAACGATTATAAACAAGTCTATTTAATTAGAGTTCTTTGAACAACTACACTTCGCTATGAACCAGTACTTTAATTATTACTCCCCTTTTTACTCGCATACACTCTCTCATTCTTTACAATCGCTACATATATTTTTTATCCCCCTTTTACCAAGCAGTTTACTGTTTTAAAAACTTACTGGCTAATGTATTTACTGTACTTAACTTTTCTGGCTATTCCACTTAGTCTGCCATCTTCACTTGCACTTTCACTTTAACCACACTTACCCTGTCCTCACTGCTTTACTTTACGAGTTCATTGTATCATGTTCACTGTTTCTTTATAATATACTTCCTTGGTGTTACAATACATTTCGGTAGGTTGTTATATTCATTTACATTTTAAATATATATAATACAAAAATACAAAAATACAGTTTCCACCTACCTGCAAAGTTTCTTATATTCGGGTCCAGAATTCGATCACATGTACGTCAGATGCAAACCTGTGTTAAAGGTTATCGAAATAACTAACTCGACACATTTTGAAGAGAAATTACGATTTTTTAATTAATCAGAATCATATTTAAATTTTGTTCAAAAACTTTTGATCATTGTTTTACAGATTAAGTTACAGTTTTCTTTGTTCGGTTAGCCTCTGCTACATACTACTTATTCTAACAGCTTACCTTAGTGATCACAATTTAATACGAATATATAGACAGAGCCCAGCCTGCAATTTCGCACGCTCTCACATACCTAGAATTTAATATTTTAAAAGCCCCAGACCATTTTAATAACCCACAGACCTTACACTCTTGTTATAATGAAACCCGCCGGCATCGTGGTTTTCGCGCGCACCCATTGTTCTTTTAGATTTCTTGTTTTTAGTGTCCGAAAAATATCTGAATATGTTCTACACCTTTAATTGACCGCAGTCACCTAATTTGTTACTGTTATTTCACTGTTGCTTCAAAAAAAAAAAAAAAAACTGATAAGAGTTAGCAGGGCGCACTCGGCGCTGTGTCGGCCGACACGATCAACGACTAACTGCGCTGTAATGTAACAGGTACTTTTTACTTTCTGCCGGGAATCAGTGTTTCACTGCCCCTATGCTTTCGTCGCTCCGGCCTCATTTGTTGGGAAGTAACCACTTTATATATGGATTAAAGCTGGTATGTGTGTGTGTCCAGAGGCCGATATTGGACTTGGTTCCGCTGACGTCATTGGAAAGTCCGGTCTCTTGGCAGTGTTTCCGGGAGATCTTGAAGAAGACGACGAATATTTTTTACACTCTGGCCATCTTGGTTTTTCAACCTCGCTTGGGTATGCGCTCATGCGCGAGTAGTGACGTGTGTGCACTGCCACACCAGTACAGATTTCTACGAATTTTGTGGAGATGCAAATTCCTCTGCCGTGTTACACCACTGAAATTGCGCATCGCCTTTGTTCCAAACGCTGTTTCTCAACATCGTGCTGTTGCTTGGAAAATAACGTTGCAATGCGTTCTATTATAACGGAATGAATTTTGTTACCCAATAATTTTCACAACTTCTTTTTTACAAGCCCGCACAAAAATGAAAGAAATAAAAATGTACTTGCCCCATACGGTAAAATAAAAACACCCAAAATTTGACCCGCTACAATACCCCCTCGATGAGAATTCTGCTGTTCATAACAGAAGAAATCTCATCGATAACCCCGAAGAGGACCGGTGAGGAACTAGTGCCAACAACCCCCTTGTTCTTAATCTCCTGGGTACACGACCCCCCTGGCTCAGCGACCATGGACTCATCTGAACGAGATCACTGGACTTCTCCGTAAGAGATCCGAACACCGAGAAATCGATCAGACTCGCACCACAACGCACCTCGCCTTTTAACATACTACCCCCGAAAATCCTCAATCCCTGGCTAAAATTATTCCAGCTCCTCCGCCGATAGGGTTCCCCTTTTGTGCAAGCTGGGCTGCCTTTAGCAAATACTGGGCTCACACACACTAACATTACATGTTACCATAACACATTAAAAGTAGAAAAATTGCTTTTAAAATTTATCAAAAATTTAGAAAAATCAAAATTCAAAAAATAATCGTTTATCAAAAAATTCTCTTCCTCTTTTTCTCTTTTTTTTTTTTCTTTAACATGACTTAACCTAGACATTTCTACGAATATAAACACATCTTTACTCTAACATGAGAACCACTTATAGTCTACCAATATAATGCAATACAATAAAAGAAACATCGTTAATACATACACAATAAAAGAATCATTACTCAAAATATTCACTCGCTGACAGGCGAAAAATCAAGTTTTTTTTTTTTTTCAAAAAAAATTAAAATTTTCAAAATTTTAAAATTCAAAAAAAAATTTAAATTTATTCATTAATAAATTTTATTAAATTTATTTATTAAATAACATCTATTAAAATTATTCAAATATTGGTTTGAATTAATCAAACAAACAAATTAAAATTGGATTCCTACTATACAAGCTTAGTAGGTGTATGACCTCATCAGCTGATCGTAACTAGGTCAAGTCCAAAACCCTTGACCTACATATGTTATATATAAGTTCTGAAAATACATTGAACATCTGTAATATCCTAACTTGAAATACAAAACATAGTAACATAAAATATTTAAAATAAACAAAATATTAATATAATAATCAAGTTGACATTTAAATTATTTAGAATAAACAATTCTTGACTTTACATTATTTTCAATTCTATTAAAATTCTGTCACTGGTTGAAAAAATATGAAAATTTTATATCTTTATCATAAATCACTCTCTATTTAACAATCTCACTCTATTCTACCGTGGGTGATTTAACTCATTTATTCTCATTTACTGTATTAGATCTCTATACATATATAAACTTTCTCCCTCTGACTCTAATATTAATCAACCTCAACTCCCATGACACCCATCTCTATCAAAAATATCTACTAATCAGGACACTCTAAACCCCAACTTATCATTTAACACAATTCGCCGCCTTCTCCCATTATAAAATACTCTCTAACCCTTTGTATATAGGATACGTGTTTCCCCTACCCAAAAAACTCAATTCCCTTATTTGGCGGCCCGGATTCTACCTAAGGCGGCCCCTTCCCCACTAAAATCTATTCCTATCCCGTCCCAACCCTTGTTGCGGACTCCTACATTACACTACCCTCTAATACAAAATTGCCATCCCCAAAATTCTCAATCTCATTACATTACTACAAATACACAAAATAACCTCATTAATTATAAACATAAATATATATCATTCAAAACTCTACATAAATTCTCCACAACTACCGTGTCACCCTCAATACTTCTCAAAATTCTATTACATTACATCAACTCAAAAACAACATTACATCATACTCATCTCTATCATTTCACATTCAACTTTTAATTCAATTCGGACAGGTCTACATGTCCCATAAAACATTTATCACCCATCAATTATCTTTTATTAATTGGCATAAATTATTGTTATTTTATTTCTCATATTCTTTTTATCTTTACTTCAAAATATCTGTAGTACACTAAACATTAATTACTTGTAACATTTACAAACCAATATACCAGTGACGTTATTGCTGATCAGCTGATATCCTAACATAATAAAAACATATCTCAAAATTGAACAAATTACATGGAATATACATATTTATTTTTATTCATTCTCCCTTCTCACCTCATTGTTTCCCATTTCTCTGATTCTGATGCTTATGTTAACCTGCCAGACGATTTACTTATTGGCTTAAACACATACACACATAATAAAATTACATATTCTTATCTAATAGACAACAATAAAATAATACACTTAAAATTATAGCATGAACACCTTAATTTACGAGTCTGAGCATATAATTATGTGGACAGAGCACAAGCATTTTTGATTGGATTAAACCTTGAATAAGCAAAACTTTTACGTCATAAAATTTTAAATTCGTGACTCCTTTACGTCACCTCCCAGCCACACACTCTATTTCAAACTATGGAGGACTGTCTCGCCCTTTCGCTTCCACAGAGACTGTATATTTTGGAGTAGGTTTTACCTCTCCGTGTCTCTGCTTCCGCTATTAAGTTTTAAATTAGTGAACATCATCATGTTCTTGTTATAAAATCATGCACCCTTAAAACGGATCTGCCACCTGGCTCTGCTGTTCCTCCTCGAACAGAGTGGCAGCCGCTGTTCCATAGTTCCGGAGATTTCCTCTAATGTCCCCCCATTGAATTTCAAATATATACCAATTTCGAGTCAGCTATGGTCAAGGGACTTGGTATGACCATAGCTGGCCGCTAGCCAAAACCACGGTTAGTGCTGGTAAGACAGTAACCGCCCGAAAAGTCGAGGAAATCTAAACTTTCATTTCACTGCCTGTTTCATCAATACCATTATGTGCGACACGTTATTTAATATTGTGTGTAAAATTTTTTATCTACACGGATAAGGTGTGCCGCACATTTATCGCCAGTTTGGCCTCCGATGGAGGTAACACTCACTGCTACCCCCAACCCATTTCGCTACTTGTGAGAGCACAGGCAACCCCCACAATAGCCACATAATAACTAATTACAATTGACAATTAATTAAAATTTTTCGTATACATTATCATATAATAATGCATCAATAAGCGTCTAACCCATTCATAACCTTTTACCGTTTAACTTTCTTGAAATTTTCAAAATTTATTATTAATAATCATTATATATCATTTTTCATTTATTAAAAAGAAATTTTTTAATTATTATTTTTATTAAACACAATGATTGCATTAAAATCTCACTATTGCATTAACACCTCAATCACACCTGTAACTATTTTTATTACACATGGTTATAAAATTTTCATACTTACACTCCATTTAACACGATATACACACAAAACGTAATCACTACCATCTCTGAAACATTTTACACAAAATTAATTTAAATTAACTTAAATAATTTATCATTCATTACCAAATTTCCATCTCGTAAAACAAACTGAATTTACAAAAAATTAATTATACAACCTTTACATACTCAATTAAAATATTTAAAATATATCAAATTGTTAAAATTTAATTCATTATTAAAATATAAATTTCATTACCATCCAAACAATTATAATTCTCTGATTACTGGTTCTCAAAATTAATTTGGTTTATTTATTTAAATTGCAAATATTAATATTATTATTACAACAATCATCTACACACACATTATTCACTAGATTTTATTTACAACTCTTGTTAATTATTATTCCATTTTCTCCACACTTCTGTCCAAATCTGCCATGTCAAAAAACCATAAAACATAATGTTTAATTGTCTTTTATTGTTTTACAGTCTACCCTCCATCGTCAAAGATTAATCTTGGTTCTAAATAACACTTTTCAATTATATTGACATACATATTGTTGTCTTGTGTGTCATAACCAAATAATTTCAATTTATCCGTTATACCATAATAATCATTCACCAAGTCTACGTTAAGTATTTCTGTTAAATCTCCGTCAGTAAATATTTCCAATATCGGGTTAGTTACTTTTGTATTATCAATTAAATCATTTTTGTTTAAATACACTTCTAATATTTCTTTCAACTCATCATAATCTCTCTTTAAATTATATACTTCTATCTCTCTCTCAACACACAATTCTCTATTTAAATCTCTCTCATCATAACACCATCTCATACTTATAAAATCATTCCACACAGAGGGTATAACATCATACAAATAAAATAAACTCAAATCTTCTACTAACACGGGACTCTTGCCCTTCAAAAACTCTTGCGACCACATTAAATCATCATAAATAATAAAAGGAAAATTTCCCCTCTGTCCCCACTCTACTACAACATTATTTTTTCTCTCACTCTCTAACTCATGAACACTCATTAACATCTCATTATCGCATTCTAAAACTTCATCAGTACTATTTGTTATTATATTTTCGTCATTTGCTTCTACATTATTCTTCACCCCCACTATACTCTCAGAATTGTCTACTATTTCGTCATTTTTACATTTTGTCATATTTAAAACATTGTCACCTACTTTCTCAAACTTCTGTTCTAACTTATTTAAACTAGTTTTTATTGTTTCGTTAGTGCTTTCTAAATGTCTATTCGTTTCTTGTATTTCATATTTCAACTCGTCAAATTTCTCATTCTGTATATCTAATTTCTTATTTATACTACTTTTGAATTCCTGCATCTCGTTTTTCTGTTCATCAAATTTATTGTTAATGAGATTAAATAAATCATTTAATGACAACTCTTTTTCTCTTGTATTTATTTTAATTGGTACGGGAGTAGAAATCGCTCCCGGCGAACTAATTATGGATACTTCTACATTCTGCTCGTCTATTGACCTTGCTTCTGTTTGAATACCGGAGTCTATCTGACTCTCGGTCTGACTGTCAGATAAGCTGACTTCATTGTTATCTGCCATTCTTACTTTTTTATACTACTTGTGCGTATATATACTATAATCAATATGTAATCTACTATATAGCCAATTTTGTGCTAATGACGCACTTTTTATTTTATTCCGCTAACCTAACAACACACGTTTGCATCTTTGTAGATGTTGAATTTAATTAATTTATTAAATTCGTCCCTGTTCGGGCGCCAATGTTATATTCATTTACATTTTAAATATATATAATACAAAAATACAAAAATACAGTTTCCACCTACCTGCAAAGTTTCTTATATTCGGGTCCAGAATTCGATCACATGTACGTCAGATGCAAACCTGTGTTAAAGGTTATCGAAATAACTAACTCGACACATTTTGAAGAGAAATTACGATTTTTTAATTAATCAGAATCATATTTAAATTTTGTTCAAAAACTTTTGATCATTGTTTTACAGATTAAGTTACAGTTTTCTTTGTTCGGTTAGCCTCTGCTACAGACTACTTATTCTAACAGCTTACCTTAGTGATCACAATTTAATACGAATATATAGACAGAGCCCAGCCTGCAATTTCGCACACTCTCACATACCTAGAATTTAATATTTTAAAAGCCCCAGACCATTTTAATAACCCACAGACCTTACACTCTTGTTATAATGAAACCCGCCGGCAACGTGGTTTTCGCGCGCACCCATTGTTCTTTTAGATTTCTTGTTTTTAGTGTCCGAAAAATATCTGAATATGTTCTACATCTTTAATTGACCGCAGTCACCTAATTTGTTACTGTTATTTCACTGTTGCTTCAAAAAAAAAAAAAAAAACTGATAAGAGTTAGCAGGGCGCACTCGGCGCTGTGTCGGCCGACACGATCAACGACTAACTGCGCTGTAATGTAACAGGTACTTTTTACTTTCTGCCGGGAATCAGTGTTTCACTGCCCCTATGCTTTCGTCGCTCCGGCCTCATTTGTTGGGAAGTAACCACTTTATATATGGATTAAAGCTGGTATGTGTGTGTGTCCAGAGGCCGATATTGGACTTGGTTCCGCTGACGTCATTGGAAAGTCCGGTCTCTTGGCAGTGTTTCCGGGAGATCTTGAAGAAGACGACGAATATTTTTTACACTCTGGCCATCTTGGTTTTTCAACCTCGCTTGGGTATGCGCTCATGCGCGAGTAGTGACGTGTGTGCACTGCCACACCAGTACAGATTTCTACGAATTTTGTGGAGATGCAAATTCCTCTGCCGTGTTACACCACTGAAATTGCGCATCGCCTTTGTTCCAAACGCTGTTTCTCAACATCGTGCTGTTGCTTGGAAAATAACGTTGCAATGCGTTCTATTATAACGGAATGAATTTTGTTACCCAATAATTTTCACAACTTCTTTTTTACAAGCCCGCACAAAAATGAAAGAAATAAAAATGTACTTGCCCCATACGGTAAAATAAAAACACCCAAAATTTGACCCGCTACAAGGTCTAGGCTACTCTTTCCGCTTCGACCTACCGAAATTTCCGAGGCCACTGATATAAAGTTTTACTTATAGATGACTATATGCTGCCACTGTCTGATGCAAACACTATGGTGACAATCTGCTTACTGTGATTGACAAAGACTGCTGCTGGCAAGCTGTTGCGTAATACGTCTGGGCTGGGGAGTCTAGACATCAACAATTTATGATAACATAGTATGTTGCTGGTTAAACTGGGGCACCTCACAGGTGAATCCTGACTGCTTTCAAATTAACACTGAATTGAATTGTTCTTTCTAGCATACAAATCTGTACCGTTACAATACCCCCCCCCCCCAATGAGAGGTTTTATGCCGAAGCATAAAAACTCTCATTGCCTAAAACCTAAGAGGACCAGTGAAGATATGGCGCCGACAACCCCCCTTAAATCCTTATTAAAAGCATGGGTACTTACCCCCTAAGTCCGGTGGCTGTGGCCGCACCCATCCGACCTTACTGGACTTCTCTGTTCGAGATCCCAACACTATAAAATCAGATAGACGCCTGCCACAGTATCGCCTGACTCTATAACATTCAATTAAAATATTAACAAATGGCCTTCCACAATACCATATCCTCCACTGATTTGTTTCCTCTTAGTCATACTGGTTCATTAACAAAGTACTGGTTCTTTTATATACAAAGTACTGGCTTTCCATTTAGTGTAGTTGGCCTACATTCTATATTCTGTTTTATATTCGTACATAATTACATAAACAGGATACAACATGAGAAACATTGGTTTCCATCAACTCTATAACTGGCCTTCATAAAATACAATGTCCACCTGGCCATATAGACGTACAGTATACTTGCAGCTAAATCATATGAATTCCCTACAAATTAAATAATGTTCACTGTACACTAATTACCCCTCCAAAATAACACATGGATTATACAAAATAACAGTAAATCATAATAATCATAACTAAGAAATACAAGTTATATCCTCAAGAGTGCCTTATCCTTACCTCCTATATATATATATTTTTTCACGTACGGTTTGTTTTTAAACAAATATTCTTACAATTTAAATCAAAATAAATTTATATCCACTACCGACATTCACATTTTGAAGGTAGTTTACTTCTTAAATTACTAATTTAATTTAATTTCTCAAAACCCTAAATGGCGGTAATTACCTCATTATTATATTATTCACAAAAAGTTGACTTCATTGCCTTGGTTTCATAATAAGATTTTACTACTGGCAATGATTCAGCAGAATAAAACAGTTATCAACTTCAACACATGGCTGTAAACATTAGTCAAAACATACTATACCTGTTTACATCAACAATGGTCTGCAAGACTTGTTTTATAAACAGACTCAGTCTCAACATTCCAAATTACATCACCACCACCGCTTCCTTCAGTTTTCAATTTAGACAACTCTTTTACTGTTGACATATTAATAAAATTCACATTTTTAAATTGGTTTCATTTCAACTTGATACATTTTAAATAAATACGTTATTTAAAACACTTTTAATTTAAACACACAATACAAAACAAAATTCCTTCGGACCTTCTGTTAATATTTTAGTAAAATAAAATATTATTATTCATCCTTATTACAAACATGTTTTACAGAAGCTATAGTATATATTACAACATGATAATATTGACACAATACATTTAACACTAACACATTTATTTACAAATTTTTGTCATATCCAATTATTGTTTACCACACTTCATTACCTAAATAAGCCAAGTAATTGCCCTTAACACACATAATTAAATGTTTATTCTTAAACTGTCTAACTGCTGTCATCGAAAATTAATCGAATGCCCACATAACACTGTTCATTTTTATTTGTACCCATCATATGGCTATCATTCATGTAATAACCATAAAAATTCATTTTTTCCAATATACCATAATAATAATGCTCAGGGTTACCCTCCATTATTATTTTCTCATAATCCATGTCTGAATTAGTATTTTTTGTCCAGTCTCCGTTAGTATTTATTGTTAAACCCAGATATGTTACCTCATTATCACACTTATCAGCTACTACAAGGACACTACTTCTCCCATCAGATAAATATTTATCATCAATGTTGATATCATAATCATTGTTTACTACTGCACAAGGTAAGTCTACATTATTTATCATAATTCTCTCACTATTTAACTCCTTAACTAATCCTTCATAATCTCTGCTTAATCTGAACAACTCAATTACTCTCTCTCACTCTTCATAATCACTCTCCCAACCCAATCTCACATTCTCATTCCACACAGAGGGCAAAACCATTTTACTATAACACCATCTGGCTCTACCAGATAAACACAAAAAACTTTTTTGACTATTTGCCGACCCATTGTCGCCCAAATGTCCTAATGAGGATTTTCTATCCCCATAAACAACTTGTGAAATCTCTGTTTCACATTTAACCCTATATAAACTTGCCCCCTGTTCACCCTCTACACTTAATCTATCTCTATACTCCCTTTCTAAATCATTAACACTAACTAGCAATCTTTGATCAACCTCAACTCTTATTCTATTCTCATTATCACCACTATTATTTAATACATCACCAATATTTTTATTCAATAATGTTTCATCATTACTTATTTTAACACTGCCACTTACCTTATAATTCATCACCTGATTTGCATATAAACTATTACCATTACTATTCGTAATTATTCCTCCATTATAATTCCCACTTGTTTTACAGTCATTACTTACCTTGTTAACTGTTACTTCCTTGTTTATATTTAAACTAACCCCATTCGGATTATCATTTGTATTGACCTCACATACCTCATTTTTTATTTCCACTACACTTAAATTAACACCCTTGTTTGTAAAAGTATCATCATTATTACCTCCACTATCAGAACTACTCACCTGGTTTAAGGTCATATTCTTTTAATTTATCCGCATTATTTATATTCTCACTACACTTACCTGTGTCTTCATTATGATTAACCCATATATTTTCACTTACTTCGTCATCTATTATTTCATCTGTACTTAAACTAACACTATTGTCGGTAACAACATCATCATCATCATTATCTCCACTAACACAACTACTCACCTTGTTTATTATTCCTTCACTGTTATTAACAACATTATTACCACTCACCTGTTGTGATTCGATTTCTGTATTCTCCTTTAATTGACAGCTATCAACTCTCCACTTCCCCTTTCGTTTGTCAAGAACATCCTTAAGTTTATTAAACTCCTTATCTATCCCTTCCGCCATTTCATCTACTCTTGTTTTTAATTCATCACGACCCTTGTGAAGTTTCTTAAGATGCTTCTCACTATTATCCTCTATTGTTTTCAAAAGATTCAACACGTCCTCCCATATTCCCTTTTTTTCTACGGTTTCTCTTACATCCGCCATGATTATTCTATTTTTTATATAATACCCTTTATATAAAACTACAACCCCTCTATTGCTCAATAATTATACACATTAAATCAAAATACCTCACACATAAAATCGTTAACAATACCTATATGTAAACATGCAATAACGCTGCCAAAACATAAATCTATACAATAATTCAAAATTTTACAAATACGCCATTACCACAACCTATTTTCTGTGCCTCAAAACAGGTCTAGTTCATATAATATTTATACGAACATCCTGGCAGCGAGTCGCCAATGTAAAGGTATTGATTTTATCAGAAGATTCCAAAATAATATTATACAATAATATTGTTACTAAAACTCACTGCTGCCAGAATTTTACCTACCATCATATTCCCCTTTAAAAAACTTACCTTATTAAACTACCCAGGTTGCCATGATATTTTATGGTTTAATATCGAAACCTTTACACTCTTGCCCTTATAAAAATCCTGCTATCTGACTACCCTTAAAACTCAGAAAATCCCAAAGAACGTTACACGAGGTTTTCAGCACAGAATAGGAAATGGTTATGGCGTAATAACTTAATCTAATACATGTTGTATGTTGAGACAAATCTTATTTTATTGGCCATATCATATTCCCTCTTTACTCAACGATTATAAACAAATCTATTTAATTAGAATTCTTTGAACAACTACACTTCGCTATGAACCAGTACTTTAATTATTACTCCCCTTTTTACTCGCATACACTCTCTCATTCTTTACAATCGCTACATATATTTTTTTATCCCCCTTTTACCAAGCAGTTTACTGTTTTAAAAACTTACTGGCTAATGTATTTACTGTACTTAACTTTTCTGGCTATTCCACTTAGTCTGCCATCTTCACTTGCACTTTCACTTTAACCACACTTACCCTGTCCTCACTGCTTTACTTTACGAGTTCATTGTATCATGTTCACTGTTTCTTTATAATATACTTCCTTGGTGTTACAATACGTTTCGGTAGGTCTAGGCTACTCTTTCCGCTTCGACCTACCGAAATTTCCGAGGCCACTGATATAAAGTTTTACTTATAGATGACTATATGCTGCCACTGTCTGATGCAAACACTATGGTGACAATCTGCTTACTGTGATTCACAAAGACTGCTGCTGGCAAGCTGTTGCGTAATACGTCTGGGCTGGGGAGTCTAGACATCAACAATTTATGATAACATAGTACGTTGCTGGTTAAACTGGGGCACCTCACAGGTGAATCCTGACTGCTTTCAAATTAACACTGAATTGAATTGTTCTCTCTAGCATACAAATCTGTACCGTTACACATATTCTGTTTTACATAGAGACACCTTTTCAACAGGAGACTCGCTGTGTCGTTGGAAACACATGCCATTTGTATGATTCACTGGTTAGCAATAGAATCACTTGTTACATTCTTTTACTTTATATGGACATCTCCTGCCCCCCTCTACAATCCTGACCAGACCCGTTTCATTACAATAAAACGTTAACTTGTTACAAAATTTTGTTACCTAAATTTTATCCCGTTACAAATTCTTACCAAGAAAACAAACATCTTTTTAAGATGATTTTTTTTTTTAGATGTTATGCAATTCATCAGCCAGAGTTTTTCTTAAAAACAAGAAGAACAATTTTACTAATGCGTGATTGAGGGGTGACAAAAATTGTACAAAATTACTTAATTTGTCATGTGACAACTTATTAATGAGTTATAAAACCTGATTAATAACTGACTAAGGAAACTTCACAAGTTTGCGCATACAATAACAATAATATACTTAGAAATTAGAATTATATGTTACTTTAAATATCCCATATAAAAAATTGTATTCAGTTTTAGAGCTTGTTTGGATTCAATTAAAAAAAAATCTACAAAAAATTTTTATTAAAATATTCCTTGCATATACTTTAGGACACAAGTTGTAAAGGTGAATGGGACTAGAAGTCAGCCTATTAAAACAAATGTTGGAGTGCCCCAGGGCTCTATATTAGGACCTTTATTGTTTATTTTATATATCAATGACTTACTAGTGTTACAAGATGTATTAATAGCATATGCTGATGATACAGCAGTACCAATGAAGCAAAAACATGGCCTGAACTTGCAACAGATATGTCAACTAAATTAGATATTATATACTCTTGGCTCTATCACAGTAATCTAGTACTCAACATAAACAAGTCTGTCTTTATCACCTTTGGAAATTATAGAGACTCTGTTCCGCATGACTTAGAAATCAAGATAAATGGTCAAAAATTGAAAAGAGTTAAAACTAGTAAATATCTAGGAATAACATATGACTTTAACATGAAGTGGGATGTACATGTGGCTAACATTGTAAAAAAAACCAAATACTTAGTCTACGTTTTTTACAGACTTAAACAAATATTATCAAAAAAGCAACTACTACAAATATACTATGGACTATTCCATAGTGTGGCAGGGTATGCTATCAGTGGCTGGGGGGGGGGGGGTCTGTATAAATCATCTCTAGACGCATTGGATCGGCTGCAAAAGTGTATTCTTAAAATTCTAGGAGTCAATGAACAAGATTCGGATAAACCATTAAATATTAAACAAGTGTTTGTAGTGAATTCTATAGTTTATCAACACAGTGATCTAAAAAGTGAGTTTTTACAAAATCAAATCAACACACGGTATAAAAGTATTATATTACCACGACACCTATTTAGTATTGGGCAAAGAAGCTATGTGTATTATGCCATAAAATATTTTAATGAATTACCTAATGAACTGAAAAATCTAAGTGTAAATATAAAAGTGCAAAAAAAAATCAAAGAAAAAATTAGGAACATAATAAAAAAAAACAGTCTATTATGATATTGACCTTTTTCTCTTTTTTTTTCATTTATTTATTGAATTGTATTATAATACAAACTAAAATTTTGTTGAAATTGAAAAATATTTTATTTTTAATATATTACTATGGTCGGTGAGGTAAAACTCACAATTAGTATTAAGTATATAAATATTAATTCTAATGGACCAACCTATGTACGGGCATTTATGCCCCCTATAGGTCCTTTTTTTGTATAATTTTTATTATATGTAAAGGAAAATTGGCAATAAATATTATTATTATTATTATTATACTTTTTAAGGATTGTTGAACAAAATTATTTAATATTTCACTTTCTTTCTTATTTGAACTTTAACATGTCAGTTAGTAAGTACAGGATATAGTTTTGCAGCTGTGATGGCATTATATTGTCGACCGTTTTACACTGACCAGACATTCAAAATTCAAGAGGCATGTAAATAGATAAACTAATAGAGAAACTAACCTTTTCAATCCTCCTTGTGGAGTCTTTTTTGTAGTTGATGACACGTTTTAAAACATATGCTACATCATCAGATCTTTTATAAAACCCCTCGTACGAGGTTGTCACCTGTTAAAATTTCAATTGCATCTACATTGTACACTGTCACAAGACAAACAGCGCCAGTCATGGATCTTGTTACATTTGTGGCCCTTAAAAGGACACTAGTTGAGCTGCGGAAAGTTCTTCTCTTGCCGTGGCGTCATGTTCAGCAGCTGCCCTCGCTGTTGGTTCTCCGCCACAGTTCTCTTCACTTGGCAGTGAGATCTAGATACGGCTGCTGTCCTAGTCTAACCTTGTGTCTTGTTCTTCTTCTTTCAACTCCATCTCACTCTTCCTTCCTGCTGCTTCCTCTCCATTGTTGCTTCCTTCTTGTCATCCAATGAAATGAGTTTTGCGCCTTAGCCACGCTCTTTTTATCTCTCACATTTGGCATTGCAGTGGGCTTATCAGAGGGCTGCTGGCTTCTGCTTGGATTGCTGTGGCACTTCCAGTTCCCGCCAGATGTTTGCAGTGAACCTATCAGATGGCTCCCGGCTTTAGATAGGCTTGTTGCAATTACTTCAGGCTGGCATGGGGAGCATATGTCTGTCACTGTCAGACATCACGTGAATAGATGGACACATACTAACATATAGAGTGCAGATGCAATTCGAATTTTAACCTGTAATGACCTCGTACGAGAGATTCTTTTTTTAAATCTGATGATGAAGCATATGCTTTGAAATGTGTCATCAACTATTGCAAAGGTTTATTGCAAGGTCTATTCCAAGTAGCATGTGTGGTGAATGAGACTAAAAAGGGTTTGTTAAAAAAAATGTTATTTAACAAAATAACATTAAGGGTCATGGTAATTAACTGTATATCTTTGTTACAGCTGCAGATGATGAACGAACAACTCGTAGAGTTTCTTATCTAAAAGCAACATGGGGTGATCGAATGCATGTTGACAGTGACCCAGAACTTAGTGATTCAGAACCTCCGTCATCACATCATAGGTAAGTCGAGTTACTTTCTTTTTGTTTCAGTGATATATTTTTTATGAACTGTGTAAGTATAATATACTTCAAAGAATGTATTCTTTATTTATTATTATAATATTATTTATTATAGGTAATAATAGTAGCAGTCACTTGTAATAAAATAATTGCTGTAATAAAAACTCACTTTCAGTGTTTTACATTTATGATCGCAAATATACTCAATTTATATTCCTTTACTTATTGTTATTAAAATGTCCATACCAAGTTCATTTTTAAACTGCCACTGCCTGCTCCGAATGTCAGAGTCAGGTTGCTTGAGTCTGTAGGTATCAGTTTGTGTGTTATGTCACGCAAAGTATTAGGGAGTCACATTAATAGTCTCAGCGGGTTGATGGATATGCTGTAGCTAAGCATAGGAGTTGGGCAGTATGGTTTTGTTTGTCAGTGGTTAGTTAAAGTTTATTTGAATGTGTCCTGTGGATGTAATGTTATGCAAAGTCAGTTATTAGTGACATAAACGTTTATTTGAGTAAACAAACATGTAGTTAATTGCATTGTATATGCACAATTAATTAGGTCTAATAATGTTTTAATAAATAACCTAAAGTTACTTGCGACTCAATTTTTTTGTACACCATCAGACTTTTTTGGTCACATTGCCACTGCTGAAATGCAATACTTCTGAACAGTGATGATTCAGACTGATTGTTTGAAAATAACCAGAAAGGAGCAAGTATACCTGAAGTAACATGAAAAATAAAACTTGTCACTTAGTACTTGCATATTTATTTTCCAGTATGTCCATAATGTATCAAGCAAGGTGTTCGCCACAGAAGTTGTCCATGTTGCTGTGAGATGTCTGTTGTGTTATACCAAAACTGTCTTCCTAAGGCAATCATATTTTTGCTGATCAATTTTACATGCAATTAGTTGTTTTTGTAGCTCGTGTAAGCACATAAGAAAAGTTTTTGTTAGTAAATGTATGCCATGTCTAGTGTAATAGGACAGCAAGGGGGGGTTCCTTTTATTAATTTCTATATTCAAAAGTGACATCGCAAATTCCCATGCCGACTTGCACAAAGAACTACAGCAGAGCTTTTTAATCGTACGTTAGTCTGGAACGGTGTGCGCGGTACAAAAAATCCGAGAATTGTCACGTGTGGAATGTGAGTCCACCCGCACGAGCGCCTCACCTGCGTCGCACAAGCGAAAAGGACGCCGTAACAAAAAATGGCTAAGCCGAAAGATTTCTTGCCATGTGCTATAGAGACGAAGGAAATGGTGAGCCACAGCCTGTGGTATCACCACAGAACAGCGTCGACGATCGAAAAGAACCAATGAGCTCTGAACGTCATTGTATTTCCGCCAACATCATGTAGGCGGTGAAAACGGAAATGCTCGCCAGCTTTTGTAGCGAGCGTCACTTCTCACCAAGTAATGAGACCGGCCGGTCGGGTGTGCGGAAGTCACTGAAGTAATTCAAATCAAATTACAATTCAGAATGTGTGGAAACTAAACAAAAGACTAAATGTGTAATTCGGTGTGAACAAGAACGAATCGTAATGAGTGGCGGAAGGTTAAAATGAACAAACTGCAGCGGAACAGTGCGTGAGACGTTGCATAACCCGTGGAATCCTGGCCAGGATGAGTACACTGTATTACTACCTACTATAATATAATCGCTAAAGGAAATAACTTTACAAACTAAATTCATTGTTTAACAAAATCTAAAAAATGGGGTAATTGGAATGTGTGGGTGTGTGCGATAACAAAGAATTGGTTCGTCCTAAATTATAGAATACATAATTTAATAATTAAGATTTTATAAGAGGTAAAATATATATTGTTTGTATTAGTAGTAGTTGTGTGGCGCAGAGGTTGTCACTATGTATCATGTAGTACGATAACAAGAATGGGGTTATAACAGTAGATTAAAAAAAAAAATAATAATAATGTCATGCTAAAGAGAATAAAGTAATATTTTATTTGAACTTATAAATACGTAATTGTTAATTGCATTTACCTGTTTTTCTCTGCTAAGTACACCAGACGACACCTTGGTCAATTACCAATGAAGGTAGGTAATAAAAATTTCAATATTTTAAACAGTTAATTCATGTGTACTACTTCAGTTGACGCCATAAACAGGGACGAATTTCAATATTTTAATTAATAATCAGCCTGTCATGCTTTAGTTGGCGCCCGTAACAGTAGACGTTGTAAATTAATTTTTAATTTAATTTAAATTGAATTAATTTACAACCTGGTCAAAATGGCAGAGAAAAACAAGAGTGCAAATTTGTGTGAAAGTGTAGAAGAGTAGTCAAATTTAAATGTTATGCAAGATCATATGATAACAACTAATGAAATTGTTAGTGAAAATGTTTAAATAGATGTAAATGAAACTGTAGTAGCTGGGGGTAGTAGAGATAACGGGGTAAATATATTTAACCAATTAGCGTTGATGATGGAAATGATGTCAGGAATGAGAACTGAAATGAAATCAGAAAATAATAAGTTAAACACGAGTTTAAATGATAATTTAAAAATGAGTTTAAATGAATTTAAAATTGAAATCAAATCTGAAATCAAATCAGAGATAAATGTAGT
Organism: Magicicada septendecula; assembly: GCA_034769895.1. Taxonomy (NCBI): domain Eukaryota; kingdom Metazoa; phylum Arthropoda; class Insecta; order Hemiptera; family Cicadidae; genus Magicicada; species Magicicada septendecula. Next base: position 290,604,605 of record CM068374.1, on the reverse strand, counting down.
AAAAGTAGAAATGAATAACAAATTTGTGAACATAAGAAGCAAACTAAAAATGAGGGATGTGAATATGAACAGACGATTAGAAAGTATGAATGAGACTATGGTTGAAATGAAAGGTGAGATAACGATAAATATAAATAAAATACAAGACGAAATAAACGAAAGTAGAACTTTGAAGGAGGAGGTAGAAAATGATACAGTTACAGGTGAGTATAACAAAAATAAAAATAATGAAGGTACAAGTACTAAGGTAAGTGACGAATTTAAAACTAGTGGTAATCATGATGATATAGTTAAAAATGTGGTGTTAGAAGATAAAGTAAATAATAATAGTGGCAATGGAATTTTGATGGAAATACAAAGTGATTATGAGAGAGAGAGAGTGATAGAATTATTTAAGCTGAACAGAGGTTATAACGAATTAGCAGAGAGGTTAGATATTACGAGAGTTAATAATACTGAATACTTACCTTGCAAAATAGGTAGTACTGCAAGTGATGATAAAATAGGGGATATTGAGTACTTACCTTATGAGATAACTGATGTAGTAAGTGAATATAATGATATAACTTACCTGATATTAACAGAAAATGTTAATGGAGAATTTACTATACCCAATGTTGACAGGAATTTTTAATTGATAGTATGCAATAAGGTTTGTAATGACTATAGTGATATAATGGATAGAATTGATGATGATGATTATCACAATTATGATAGCTATATGTCTTTAATTGTAGATGAATGGTGTCGACATAAAACCAGGTTATTGTACGATGATGGGGGGTAAAACAATTAATGTTTATGAGCATCTAACTATGTAATTAATGGTTTTGAATTGGACTGTTTTATAAAATGAGGTGTGGTAAACAGAAAAATAATGTCAAAGGATTGTAAATAGATTCATAGTGAAATTAATTGTGTTTGTGTTGTACAACAGATTTTATGTAAACAATGTGTGCATGTAGTAGAAATTGATTTAATAATAATAATAATATTATTTTGGTAGACTAAATAAATAATGAGAGTTTGTAATAAATGAATTGTAATTGTTTTGGAGTAAGGTAATTAAAATATGTTGTGTTTTAAATAATTGATTGAATTAAATAATTTGAGATGTATTAATTGATTAATTTAAATGTTATATAAAGAGATTTTGATGATGAATTTAAATTATGTTTATGAGATTTGAACTTAATAATAAACAGTAATTGAATAAATGTAAAATGTATTTAGTTGTGGAATCATATGATTGTTATATTTCAAGAGATACATGGAGTTATGTACATTGTTTGGTGGTGAGAAATGTTTATATTTTTGTGTTTATGACAGTAGGTGATTATGTTGTATTCGAGTATATGAGTGATGTAATGTAAGTATGAAGTTTATAATGCAATTTAAATCAAATAAAATGTTTGATGTTTGAATGGTAAATTGTATATGAGTCTCAGAGGTTTTGAACTAAATAAGAATATAACCAAACATATAATGGTTTACCATCTGTGAATTGCAGTAGCAGTGTTAGTGTAAACCTTGTATGTCTTTTAGTAGATTCCCCAAATTTCGGGCGGTCACGGCTTCACCGAACCCTGACCGTGGATTTATAATGTAAATATAACCACTAAATTGGTGAACTTAGAAATGCAAAAGGGGGGTAAAATCAGGGGAATCTACATAACTATGGAACAGCGGCTATCATCAAAGGTGGTGATAGTGCCGTATTAAGGGTGTGTGAATCATTATAGTAGGATTACTGGTGTCCTCGGACATCAGTAATGCCGAATTTTTATATAACGCTGAAGCAAGAACGGGGTAGGCAGCGTCTACCCCTAACAAACTTCTGTTCTTGTGGAAGCAACTGGGCGCCACAGTCCAGTGGGGGGCCATAGTGTGTGTGGGAAGGAGGTTACTCAGGGGAGTAACGAATTAAAATCTTAATTTGACATAAACTAAATGAGCTAATAAGCTAAATAAATGATTTCATTTTGATTCATGAGATGATTACAGTAGGCAATTTGTATGAGAGTAATTGATTTACATGTGTTTTGCTCCATATGATAATTTTATAGATGAATGTACTGATTTTGAAACGATTAATGCTAAGGAATTTATTATGTTATTATATTACTACGTTAGAGTGTAAGAATTATAAACATATGTTATGTATTTTACATGGTATAATTTGGTGTAGTGTATCTAGGGTAAGGTCATTCACCTGACCCAGAGAGATCAGCTGATGACTGATGTAGAGCCATGATATGTTTCTCGTAATTAACTCATGGATTTTTTTGATTAATTAATGTACAGTAATATTAAACAGACATGAATCAGCGCGCAGGTTGTAGTAGGGAGAAGACGGCAGCAGTGAAAGGCACGAGAGAGGAAAATGTCTACTAACGCAGTTGAAAATATTGGTCTACTCTCTGAATTGTTAATAAGACGCGAATGTGACAAGAGTAATCTATTTTGACACGCGTTGACTTTTTATACCTAATGTGCCGAAGTTAAGCTTCTTTAATAATTAAAGTAGAAAGATAATAGTTAAATTTACGTTTTTCTCTATAAAAGTAGTAAAATTTGAAAACTGATATCGCTTATAATGACAGCTGAAATAAAGCAGTTACACTGCCTTGTCGATTCACAATTATTTTCGTTTTATTATATTTATAACTTTATTTATTTAGTTTTCTATTGTCTATAATTCTTATAGTGTTATCAATTGTTTATTTTTAATTTTTAACGTTTTTATGTATTTATTGTTTTTTACATTTCATTAGCTACATTTTTAATTATATTACTAAATACTTTATCAAACTAAATTTTACAGCCCTACCAAAACACACACACGCGCGCGCGCGCATATATGTAACTTACTTTTTACTAACTTACCTAACTTTTTACTAACCAATTATTCTTATAATTTGAAAATTCTTTTGTTATTCTTATAATTGTTTTTAAGGTTTTTACCTAAAATTTGTTTACCTACAAAATTTGGTTGTAGGTAAGTTTTGATTTGGATTACGACAGTAAACGTGGACATTTTGTAAGATGAAACAAGCGTCAGACACAACAGAAAGAGACAATGTAGGCCTAATAAAGATTTCCATTATTTTGTAAACAGTGACTTGGCGTGTTGTGTCTGTTGCAATGTTTCTCGAAAGTCGAGGCTAGACATCAACAATCGTTGTATATTTTGGAATGTGTACACTTTATATACATGTTACGATTCATGAAAAATGTAGTAATATATGATCCACATTGCTCTGGCATCTTAATTTGTTTGAATAAGTAACATTAATAACAGCTTCGTACGTGAAATGATTGTGTGTGTGTGTGTGTGTGTGTGTGTGTGTGTGTGTGTGTGTGTGTTTAAAAAACAAGCAGATGTAAACTATCCGTAAAGAACCGGAGAGACAATATTAATGCAACAATTAGACTGAAACTATTTAAGTACCATAGAGCACATTTACTTACATGCAATTACAATAATTATTTAGGTCATTCCTTCACCCTACTAATATTTCCGTCACTGTTATCAGTTATCACCGTTAGCCTATTATCACTATCACTCAAGTTGCCTTCACTGCTGCTATCTCGTCTTACATTATTTTCTAAATGATCTGTTACAGTATCCCTTATTTGGTTCGATCTCACGTAGTCATTTTAAATTTTCATTACGTCACATCTTGATCTCTAGTCTGCAGGAGAAATACAATAAAATTCCTTTGACACTGTCCACAGAAAAATGCACGGTTTTTCTTTCAACACGCTTCTTCACGGTTGCCCAAGTCAGTTCCATAGGATTAAAAGCCGGCTGATAGTGTAGAAGTTATAAAACAGAATGTCCTTGGTTTGCCAAAATAGCATCTATTTTAAAAGTTTTGTAAGTTGGTTTGTTTTGTTTAATTAGTGCATACAGCTCAGGCTTTAACATAGATGGACTACAAGGCATGTTATGGTTTTTTAACCAGTTAATCATGTCTGCCTTTTTTTGTTAATGATGTTGGAGGTGGATTTATTTGTACATTGTGGTAGGAGGCATTATCTATTACTATTACGCTGTTCTTATTAAAATGATATGAAACTAAACGCTTCATATTTGATAAATACTGATGTTTTTTGAAAAGTACTCACACAATAACCTCCACAGCATCTCAGAGAAAACTAAGCTGTGTTTCTCTGTTGACGCATGCGCATTACATAACCTGCGCTGTTAGCACGAAAACGGTTGATTCATGTCTAGTAAACTTTACTGTAAGTAAATAATTTTGTTTTGGAAATTTTGCAAATTGATAAAAGAAATATTTTGGAAATTAAAGTTTTTTTTGAAAAAAAAAAAAAAATTGTTTCTGTTCTTGGCAGTAAAGAATTGTATGTTAAATTTTAAGTTTCAATATAAATAGAGAAGAGGTCAGCTGATTCATGATGTGTACTTTATGTTATCTTTGTAATCAAGTGTAGCTATTTCTGAATGTATGGTGGAAATAAGTTGTTTATTTTATTTGCTTATTACGATTGTGAGCATCTGTTAGTAAGCGTAGATATAAAATAAATTCATTTGAAGAATTTTGGAATTAAAAAAAATAATTTTGATTGAAATATTGATGGAAAATTATATTTGAAGAAAGGATAAAATTTTAATTCATGTTAATAAATGATGTAGAGTTCAAGAGTTTATGCCGATGTCCCTGGATGGTCATACTCTGTTTACATTGCTGTTAAGAATATATAAATATAACCAACTGTTTTATGTATGTATTAGAATTAAAAGCAAGAACCAATGCTTTGCCTAAGGTGAACCAATACAATTAAGGGGAGACGCATCAGTGGAAGATATGGAAAATTAATAGAACCATTTATGAAATGTGTTGACGGAATGTATAAGAGTCAGGTGGTACTGTGGAACGTACCTGTTCTGGCCGGCGTGTCGGAACAGCGACGTCTCGTGTCTGTTCGGTGGTGTTGGGATTCTCAGGTAGAAAGTCCAACAAAGTTGGATAGATACGTCCATAGCCGTTTGACTAGGGGGGTGGATAAACCCATAGTGATTTTAATGAGAACTAAAGAGGGGTAGTGGTTCCATATCGACACTGGTACTTTTAGAACAGGCAATGAGAAATTTTATGCTTTAGGGCATGAAACCTCTCATTGGGGGGTATTGTAATAGGACAGAAAGGGGGGGGTTCCTTTTATTAATTTCTGTATTCAAAAGTGACATCGCAAATTCCCATGCCGACTTGCACAAAGAACTACAGCAGAGCTTTTTAATCATACGTTAGTCTGGAACGGTGTGCGCGGTACAAACAAATCCGAGAATTATTACGTGTGGAATGTGAGTCCACCCGCACGAGCGCCTCACCTGTGTCGCACAAGCGAAAAGGACGCCGTAACAAAAAATGGCCAAGCCGAAAGATTTCTTGCCATGTGCTATGGAGACGAAGGAAATGGTGAGCCACAGCCTGTGGTATCACCACAGAACAGCGTCGACGATCGAAAAGAACCAATGAACTCTGAACGTCATTGTATTTCCGCCAACATCATGTAGGCGGTGAAAACGGAAATGCTCGCCAGCTTTTGTAGCGAGCGTCACTTCTCACCAAGTAATGAGACCGGCCGGTCGGGTGTGCGGAAGTCACTGAAGTAATTCAAATCAAATTACAATTCAGATGTGTGGAAACTAAACAAAAGACTAAATGTGTAATTCGGTGTGCACAAGAACGAATCATAATGAGTGGCGGAAGGTTAAAATGAACAAACTGCAGCGGAACAGTGCGTGAGACATTGCATAACCCGTGGAATCCTGGCCAGGATGAGTACACTGTATTACTACCTACTATAATATAATCGCTAAAGGAAATAACTTTATAAACTAAATTCATTGTTTAACAAAATCTAAAAAATGGGGTAATTGGAATGTGTGGGTGTGTGCGATAACAAAGAATTGGTTCGTCCTAAAATATAGAATACATAATTTAATAATTAAGATTTTATAAGAGGTAAAATATATATTGTTTGTATTAGTAGTAGTTGCGTGGCGCAGAGGTTGTCACTATGTATCATGTAATACGATAACAAGAATGGGGTTATAACAGTAGATTAAAAAAAAAATAATAATAATGTCATGCTAAAGAGAATAAAGTAATATTTTATTTGAACTTATAAATACGTAATTGTTAATTGCATTTACCTGTTTTTCTCTGCTAAGTACACCAGACGACACCTTGGTCAATTACCAATGAAGGTAGGTAATAAAAATTTCAATATTTTAAACAGTTAATTCATGTGTACTACTTCAGTTGACGCCCTAAACAGGGACGAATTTCAATATTTTAATTAATAATCAGCCTGTCATGCTTTACTAGTCATACATAAATGAATGTATAAAGTATAAATGAATGTTTTCATGTCTCATCTATGACTTTTTTTATAATGACCAATCTTCCTTTTGTGCGTAGGTATAATAGGTATTATGACTGCAGGTTTACTTTGATCTGTTGTACACTGGATTGTCAATGAAAGGGGCCTTTAATGTTACATTTCTGAGCATTTCTAAATTGTGGCATAATAGAATTTTAATACTGGTTAAGAGCTTACAATTTATTTATATTCAGATAGTGGTTTTATTAATCATGACTGTATTTTTAAATTGCATTTTCAAACAGTCTATATGTAGAACACTTCAGACTAAATAGAAATACTTATAGATGCAGCCTCTAAATACTTAAAGTGTATGAGGGATGACATATGCAATGAGTGTTCAGATTTAAATTATACTGTATTATTTATTCAAAAAGTAACATAAGAATAGTAATTTACATATAGTACATTTTCAATTCAGTCTTCCTCTTTTTTAATATACTGACACCATCTTTTGAGTAGCTTACGTCTTCCTTGAGAAAAAAAAATTTGGCAACAGATGCAGCTGCTCTCTAACAGCTTCAATGACTTTTTCCTTGGAACAAAACTTACCCCCCTTAGAAACTCTTAAGAGTTCAAACATATAGATTTGAGAGGTGGCAAGTCCGGATATAGGATGGATGGGGGAAAATGGTCTACTTTAGTTTTCAAATTGTAGCCATCTTATGAGAGATCGAATTGTAACCAATATGAGGGTGCTGATTATCCTATAAGAAACAGACAAAATACTGGCATTTTATGCTTCTTTCAGTTGCTGTTAGTGCCCTGTTCTGTTAGAAAATCAATGTGTAAGGGGAATAATGTATAGCGCCTCTTGAATCCCAATAGAATGATGTCCATCATTTCTCCTGCTGAAAAAATTAGTTTGCTTTTCTTGTTTTGGAGATGAAGGATGCAACAGCTGCATTGATGTTCTTTTTGGGTAAAATGGTGTACCCATGTTTCATCAGTAGTAACAAAACAATAGAAACAATACATGGTAAAAAGCATTCCTCTTTTGTTCAAACTGTGCTCGTAGTGAATGGGCCACCTGCAGGCATATATGTGCAGGTTCATCCATCACCATTCATGGAATCCAACATGTTTTGATATTTTTCAGTAATGGAATTGATTTTATGATACAGCTATCTAGACTTCAACACTGATATTTAATGTAGAAGCAATATCCTGTACTGTGATTCAGTTATCATATTGAATAAGTATGTTGATCCTGTCATCCACCTTTCCTGTTTCGATGTTTTTGGGCTTTATGTGCGTGGTTTCTTCTTAAAATATTCTTTATCAGTTTTTAAAGTTTTATTCTATTTGTAGTGCTTATCTGAAAAAGTCAGGTTTGACAACAAATTGTCTCTTAAGTCTTTAACAAATTTCAGATGATTTCATGTTTTCTTAGAAGTTTAATAATAATGTATGATTCATTGCGTGAATGCAATTCTGCTTCACTAATACTAGTAAAACCAACAACAGTGCATGTTGATTGTTGAACAACTGGGAGAGATTAGTGTTTGTTCCCATGCATCAGCCAGTGCTACCAATTTCACCATTTGTTTCTTTCATATTGAGCAGAAACCAAATTATAAATTAAATTTGAATGCTCCTCGTAATAAAAAGAAAAATGGTCTGTATACATTTTTATGAAGTTCATGGGAACTCTTAAGTAGAAATAGGAATGTATTTTTTTTATAAAGAAATTTCACCATTTTGTAAAGTGATATGTGAAGCAAGTGTGTGTGTGTGTGTGTGTGTGTGTGTGTGCGTGTGTGTGTTCTAATAACTCTTACAAGTACTAAAATGTTTTAGTAAAGTTATTGGTATAATTGTGAGGTCTGCATAATGAGTGAACCTCTGTATAGCAAATTGAATATACTTGGACTGATATTTCTCAACTTTGTCAACTTGTTAAAATAACCAGAACCCTTGTTATGACAGTAAAATCTCATAATACGCTATGAATTAATTACTGCATCTGCAGCTTGGGATGTGATGTATTACTATAATAATTAAGTTGAAGATAATACACCAATAACTGCTGTTGCACTTTTGAAGCAATAGTAATCATTTTCAGTATCTGTTATTAGTGTATTCTGTTTTTCAGTTCCATCTGTATACCAATTTACCAATTTCAATCAGTTATGATACAAAGGACCATTGCAATTTCAGTGTTGCTTTTTCCCCACTTGCTTTTTTCCTTTCCCACAGAGATAATTTAAAAATTTAAGATTTTATGAATTTTGACAGTCTTTCATCTTGTTGAACATCTTGAGACTTGTCTTGAAGTGGATCCTGAGCTGTGCTGTTTATTGAGAAATCTGAACATAAACAGTCACATCTGTGTACTTTCCATTTATGTTTTTACCGATTTATATTATTTCATTTTTGTGTATGATACTTATGGTGTATGTTTATTTCTCTTGTATAAAATATTCAAACTTTGATTTGAAAATAATATAGAGAAGACTTTTCACATAATTTATATTTTAATTAGCACTGTTTAATATGTTAAATTTGTTTATTATTACAAACTATTAGTAAATTTATTTCTAAATGTATGTGGTGAATTACGTTTTGATGAATGCGTAAAACAGAACATTAAGTTATGCAAAGGTATACACCTGTAATACGGACAAAGTTGAAACTGATAAATGTGTATGTGTTTGAGAATCCATTAGCAGTAAGTTGCATCTTTACAGTCGATAACATCATATTCATTTTCTTGTTTTTAATTACAGTAAATTGCAAAAATGGCGGCCACACCCACTGACTATTTTTAAATTTGTACCAGAACATATATATTGGTTGAAAAGGCCTTCTAACTTTCTATTGGCCAAAGCTAAGGAAATATCTAGTAAACGGTTTGTTGGTTTGAGTGGTGTTGTTTGTTTGTGTCGACTGACTTTTACTAAAGTTTTCAGAGTTCGTAGGCTTTTTTAAATGTGGGATTTTCTTGTCGCTTCCTAATAGTTTTTATTTGTTACTGTTTATAATTATTTGTTTCTGAATAGTGTAGAGTGTCACATTGTTTCCCATAACCATATTAAATAATGTTTGTTTTTTTAAGGGTTACCAAGTGTGGCAGAACAGTTTATTTATTTTTTATGTGTATTTGTAACTAACTGCTAAATTAATACTGAGTAATGAAAATTCCATTCTACAAAACGGGTTACAGATGGAAATAGTGTAAATAAAAATCCAGAAATTGATTATAAATGAGTAGCAAATAAATACTAATCCAAAGGTATTGCAAACTAGAACTCATTATGGGATAGTCATACTCACAAATTGCACACATGATGAGCTACTCAGAATTTTCACAAATAGTTTTTTTGCAATAAACGCACCAATTACTTGTAGCCTTTCTTGCCAATGTTGTCTTGAAAGTTCAGGTGTAAACCCTGTTTCAATATTTATTAAATTTTCCCCTTTACTAACATATTTAGCCTCAATATTTAGCAGTCTGCCTTGATCAGTTTTATGGTTTTAAACTTTATTCTGACTTATTGTTAAATGAATGTTATATCAGGCTAAATCGGTTGACCAGAGAAACTTTAGGTGGCTAGAATTTTATTTGGGAGAGAAACTCTTACTTTGCCTTAAGAGTTAAGAGGAGTGCATAATAATTGATCCAGAGTTTGTTTCAACATTTTGCTTATACATCATCAGTGGTGACATTAGAGATACCAATATCAGTGCTAAATGCATCAATTCTCTTTAAGAGTGGTGCCAAACATCTTCTGATGTTTTCTGTTTAGGCTTTGGATTTCAGAAATGTTTGTTATTCTAAGTTGAAGTTCATTAGTGTATAAAGCCTACTGTGTTTGGCTTGAAGCAAAAACATTATTTTATTAAATGTGTTTCTTCCACAGTCTTGTCAAACTTACTAAATCCTGGTGAACACCAAACACAGTGGTCGACAATGTTTAGAGCACAAGGGACTACTGTATCATTACAACTTAATTATGCTGTTCACAAAGAATATATTTAATAATATCAACGCTTTCCATTAAAATTACTATCGTGATTTCAGCTAAAATATCTCTGAACATGACATGACAAAGAACACAGTTAATAAAAAATAAGAATATAATCAAACTACCTCAATAATATGTTTTAAAAGCTACCCAAAATAAAAAAATTGAGGCTACTCTAACCGAATTAATGAAGTGATCATGCAGACTTAATGCTATCAATGATTTATAAATGGAAGTGTCTTTTAGCATATATACTCTAGTATTTCATATTTAACTAATCATTCAGTTAGAAAACAACTATTTTACCACTGATTTTTGAAATGAAAGAGCAGTAAAATAACATGTTAATCAATCAAATAAACATATAGATTGGTAAATAAAAGATTGTAATGGGTCGAATTAGAAGAGTAATTCTCTTCAAACATGAGTTGTGTCATTGCTTTGCGTAACCCATAGACCATGTTTGTATCCAGCTACATGCGATCGAATCCTGGGACCTTGAAGAAGTAATCGTGCTGGTAAGTACAAGTTAAATTGAGATTGGGATAATTTGATGTGATTGATAAAGAAGTACATCACAAGATTTATAACGTTTATTATTTTGAAGTCAAGTGATAGAATACAGATGGAATACATAAAAAATCTGGCCTTGAAATTCTACACCAAAATGTAAATGCAGCAGAAAAATGTTAGAAATTTTTGTAATTATCTGATTGGCAATGCCAGGTGACTGGAGCATGTCCTAACACCACTGAGTAAAGAAATGTCCACATGGTTTATGCACTGTTTGTTTAATTTTGTGAACTTCTGGTAGTATGTACTTTGATGACATCATATACCTAGTGTAGAATCACTTATGCATATGTCTCATTTAGAGGGCAGGTTAGGGGACTAGGAAGTGTTCTGTGAAAGGAAGTCACTTACTAAGGTTTATTAGCCAGCTGTGTGGGCCATCTAACCTGACACTAAGTAGACATACTTATCTTAGTGTTAGTGACTTGTGGTTTCATGGATGTAATTAATGTCATAGTAAGCTGTTTCTGTTTAAGAACTTTTTCCAGAATTATTAAATCACCTATTCTGGACATAAGAAAAAAAAGACACTGGAAATTAATTTTTCTGTTTGTATATATATGTACAAATACATTTTCATTAATTAATGCTAAGTTTACTAAATACCTTCTCTCACTGTGACAAGATCATTTTCCTTTTGGACCAAATGAATGTAGCATTCAAATTTATTAAATCAACTTTGTTATACAGACAGTTGGAGTATCATGATCAGCACTGTATTGTTGTATTGGTAAAATTGTAATAGAATTCATAAGGTAATTGTAAAATGTGCGGTGGATATTAAGCTGTGAGAATTTAATAAAAAATGTGTTATTACAAATTATAAGAACACACAACTATAAAACATGTGAGTGGTTTGAAAATGTTAAATTAACACAATTTTTATAACATGGCAGAATTCTATAATTGTGTGTCGGTATGTTTTTGTGTTATCTCATTTTTATTTTTTGATACCAAAAGTATAAATTTAGTTTTATTGATAATAGTTTTATTTACATTGTGTAAAGCTAATTTATATCTTTGCACCCTTTTTTTAGTGAAATAACACTACTACTTTGGTACTACTACAGTTACTATAATAAATTTATATGAAGATATGTTCCTCCTTGCCAAAGAATTTGCCGATGATTAGGTTATTTGCAAAGCTAACAAAGTTGTACATTTATAGTTGCTAATCAGAAAGATAGGAAAACATTATACCTTCATCACATTACCAAGTACTGTGTTTGTAGAGCATGTATAATAAAAACAAAACATGAAGTTCTATACTTATCAACGAGGCAATTGGAAAACTGATCTTTTGTTGGTAAACTGAAGTTATCAATTATAATATTTATTTACGGCTTTAAATTTTGAAAACACAATTATTTCAATAACCAGTCACACACTTAGGGGTCTTATGGGGGGGGGGGGGGAATTAAACCCCCACAGAGATTTATAGAAAAAATAACAGGTAAAACATTTTAAAAAGTCTAGTACAAATGTAGTCATATAAGGTGAGTCAAATAATTAGTTAATTAGTTATGTGAGTACAAAGAATTTTACTTCTATTATGCTATTGTGGTTTTGCTAGTATGAAATCGTTTTGTGTTAAGCTAACTGGTGGCTTAAGGATAGTTTTAATTTTTACAATTTTTGAGGTTACCCCCTCGTAGTGAGAAGGAAAGAGGTAGCCTGCGAAGCCTTAATCAGCCTGTTGTGTATCAGATTTGGTTTACAATATTTATAGTGCAGTAATTTATTCCACGGTAACTTGAAACATTTTTAATTAAGAAAGTTGTGTTAGTAGTTATAATCACAAACAGAATTATCACTGTTGCACACCACTATAGAAAAATTATTCTCATTAGCGTTTTCAAGCTTCTCAGTTCATCGTCAGATCGGAAATCATCTGACGATGAGCTGAGAAGCTTGAAAGCGCTAATCGGAATAATTTTTCTATAGTGGTGTGCAACAGTGATAATTCTTTTTGTAACTTGAAAAAGTTTTACATTAAACTGGTCTTGTAATTGCTATTCAGATGTTAGGTAGATGTGCATATCGTTGTACATTGTTTTACAATTGATATTTAGTAATTGTTTTTAATTTATTGCTTTATTACTATTTTGAGAGTGAATTGATAATTAAAATCTTAAAACAGTCCATTATTCTACGCTTATGGAGACGAAGGCCAAACGCAAAATTGAGAATGTGCCTTAAAAGACTCTATGGGTGAACCAGTTGTATGGCAACTTCATAAAAATATGTGAGGCCAAGTACTGTATTTGCATACTGCAGAGCATGATTTTAGATGTTTATTCTATAAAATCTGTTATTGATATCTTCGCGGAATGAGTAGACTGATCTAATTGCATTTGCAACAAATGTTTACGAGCAACATTTTCAATAAGACAAAGTCTTAAAAAAGTCATACAAAACATTTAACAATATTGCTAACAGCAGAAGTGGGGGAAATATAGTTCCAGTTCATGGTATCGTTTATTTATATTGTAACTAAAATTACATCTTTAATGTTTCATCACTTTGTTAAATTTTAGTTATCTACAAGGTATACTTTATAAGTAAGGCCCAGTTGGTTGTAAAGAGTGATTCGCAACACTGATTAGTTCATACATGCACAGTAACTTCAACAGGTCCATTAACCATGCAACCACCATATTGTTGCCAGTCAATTGTTTGCGTTTGGGTGACAGCGGGTTATAGTGAGTGGAAAAATAAAAATCCTGCCAGTTGGAAGTCCGAGGAGTCATTAGATTTTTAAAGACAGGAGGGGACATAGTGCTGATGAAATTCACTGTCAGTTGTGTAAAACATATAGACCTATTGCAATGAGTGAAGGAAAAGTGAGGCATGGTGTCGTGAGTTTACGGAAGGCCATTCAAATGTTCACAATGAAGAGAGGAGTGGGATGTCTAGCTCACTGAGCATGTGAATGCAAAAGTTAGATAAAAGTCGTTGCTTTACGATTAGTGGTCTTTCCATAGAATTTCCATAAGTTTCAAAGACAATATTGTTCAGAATTGTGACTGACATGTGAGGCTATCATAAACTGTGTGCATGATAGGTGCCAAAAGTGCTGACAGTAGCTCACAAAGACCAAAGACCAATGTGCTTTTTTGTGGACCGCTTTCGTAGTAAGGTATATGAGTTTTTTCCCGTAACATCTCTGGTGACAAAACGTGGACTGCATATTACAATGCTGAGTCAAACAACAAGCTATGCAGCGTCATTGTTCTATCGTTCTCAACGGAAAATCGTGGCAACTGTAATAAGGGACTTTTAGTCGATTTCATGGAGTCTGGAACAAGCATTACATCGCAAATACTATCTCTACTGTGCCGTGTTGTTCAAACCCAACGACAGGGAATGCTGAGGCTAGGAATTTTTCTCCTTTATGATAACATACGCACAGCTGCCCACGCAATCAAAACAATTAAAAAATTCTATTAGGAGATTTTTTGACATCTGTTTTATAGTCCTGATCCCGCTGACTACCATCTCTTCCTACACCTCAAGAACTGGCTTGCATCTCAAAGATTCAAGGAAACTGAAGAATCAAAAACTTCATAGCAAAATTGGCTGAAATCCCAGGTGGTGGAATTTTATACAAGGTTTATGAAAAAGTTTCTTCACAATATCAAATGTGCTTGGAATGAACCGGTGACTACTTAAAGAAAATAAGTGAGTTTGTATTTGGACCCAGTAATAATTTTTTTATTTCTTTTTTGTTCTGTTTTTACAACTGATCGCCCTTACCTTTGAAATACACCTCATATTAATATAATATTTATGTTTCTGTGTGTACGTTCTCAATTATGAAAAAAAAAACAAGGAAAAAACAGTTCTTTCTTAATTTTTGTAGTTTCTTTTTCACAAAAATCTTAAAGTTAGACCACCTCCCATTCTAGTCTTATGTACACAATCCAAGATAGTGTTAATTGTGTATTGGTTCCAGCATATCAGAACAGTATGTGAAAAGGCCTGGAAGGAAGTGGAATTCAGATTTTACTAAGTGTTGGCTTTACTCACACTTTCATATACCATAATTCATAATATAAGTAACAAGAGCTGTGTCCAACCATAATTGTGAGTGTAAGAGTCTAATAGGTACAAAACGTTCTTCAAACAGTTCAGTAGAATTGAACCCAGCAAAGGATGTTGTATGAGGGACACTGGAAATAGAAGCAGTTGAAAGCTGTTGGAATAATAAAGTTGTGCATAAGTAGATGGGATGAGAGGGAGGGACTGGGCAAGGTAGTACTGGTGGTAAAGTGCAGAACAACTAACGGTGCCTAAACCTGGAAGGCTGACAACAATAACGAATTGTTAAGATAGGTTTTGAATTTTTTTATTAGTTTTAAAAGAAAAGCATTTACTGTAGAGAAGTGTGTCAAGTAATAAAAGCTGGAGTGGTATTAAGTAGCTGCTTCTGTAAAATGTAATGTAATACACTAAAAATTTGTTTATCCAAATTTGATGGGACCGCGCCCGTTTTGGATAAACTGAAACTTCTATTCAAATAATAATACATACTAGTGGTCGCCCAGTGGTCGAAATTCGACCGTAATTCATTAAATTTTTAAGTTTTAACGTTATTGAGGTTCTTTTGTCAAAGAGTATACCTCTGTAGTCATTGCATATAATTTTTTTGAATTTTGTTCTATTACGTCAGCTGCGAGCGTGTACAAATACGTCATTAGCGTGTGTTGTTTGCCTTAATTCCCTGCAATACCTATGAAATTTAAAATTTAATGTTAGTAACAGTTGAAAAAAAAACACAATTACAGCTTGTATTCGTGTTTATTTTTTGATATAATTCATTGTCAGTTTTAATTTTTTCATGTTATTGAATCAAATAAACGCTAATAAAAATGAGACTTGACATTCATAGAACTATAAGATACATTGTTTTCAATTCCAGTAGATTACATTTCATTTTTGGTAAGGTACAAAATTCGAAAACAGTTTGAAGATTATCTGCTACAAAGCTTATATAATTTTTTAATTTTTTTTCTATGCATTAATTTTCGAGTTATTTGAAAAATATTGTTACGACGGTCTACTCGATCGTCGTAGGTACAGTGGAAACAAAATAAGTACAAGACACCAATTAAGTCACTAATCACACCTTTAATTGTTATAGTAGAACAGTTCGTAATTAACAACAGTGTCTACAACAAATCAAATGAAATTGTTCATACGCAATAAAATGTCCACTAATATAAAACTCAACTGTATTACAATTATACCGTCCGAATATAAAACGCAACACTTCACTAATAACTACTTGAACGTACACCGTAATAACTCGAACCGCTCTGTAAATATATCGCACTAATACTCTCGAACCGCACAGTCAAAAATCTTGCATTGAACTGAAACTAAGGCCGCGACGCGATGTATTTATAGTTACGCTCACACACCAGAAGCTTCCAAACTGCGTCTTATCTCTCGCGAACTACTTGTAATTGCTACGCCCTTGACACAGTCCGAGCGCCCGAGCGAGGCCTGGCACAGTCGAGAAAATTCTCGCAACATGCGTTTAGTAGCACGTACACCATACGCTTACGTCGAGACCTTTCTGGCACATTCGATAAACGCGTAGATTATTCTATGCTGTCGTAGCACTGCCCCCTCCTTAAGCCTGTTCGTCCCGAACTGGCAAAGCGTCTTCGAAGTAATACTCGACCAGGCGATCTAGGTGGACATCCTTGCGAAGGATAATTTTCCCGTTCTTCGAATTCAGTCTCGTGTGATCCGAACATCACGTTCCCAGGAATGCGAATCTTTCGCGCAACCACTAGCTTCGCTGGAATCACTCTCATTGCGTCATGTACTAATGACCTAAATACTACCACTGGCTGATCCAAGTTTGTTTGGTTCTCGTCAACAACCTCTTGCGTAAACTCATCTTCAGCCACTTTACCCTCGGGCGCTTCTATCAGCTCAGGAACAAGCAAGAGTTTTGTCTCGACACCCATATTTGGCTCTCCAATCACTTCTTTTGTCGTTATACTTATTTGTACTTCCTCTGCTAGTTCTTCCTCCATTTCCGCTTGCAACAGGGAGGTTTCCTCTTGACCAGATTTGTTGAATTTTTCTTCGACTAATGCCACTCGCTTAATCGAATGGTTGGTAGACCCTGTCATTTTGGCCATGCAAAGCTTTATCTTCTCTTGGCCAACTTTCAGGACATTCTCTCTTAAGTCCACAACGAATCCGTAGGCATTCATAATGTCCGTGCCAAGAATCACTTCATCGACAATGTCTGCAACGAGCATTTGGTGGCTAAACTCAAGAAGACCCAGGCGTACACGTACGTCTACCTTTCCTAGCACCTTGACGGGGCTTCCAGTCACAGTTTGTATTGTACAAGAGCTAATTAGAGGATGGCGGTTACAGACTAAGTCAGGGCGCACAATGGACACTGTTGCGCCCGTGTCAACTGTAAATGATGTTGGTTTACCATCCGCAAATCCACTAACAATCAAGTTTCCACTGATCTTATGTAGCGTGGAAACTGTGTGCTGTTCTGGGCCTTTACTTCTCCAATTGGTGCGATCAGTCTCTTCTCTCTGTATCTTCTTCTCCCAACAGTCTACCTGTAGATGACCACGTTTTCCACAGTTGTAACATTTCGGTCTTCTGTCTTTTTCAAATTGTTGCGACTCTCTTGAACTTTTGAATTGTTTGTCCGACAACACTGTTTTTCTGCACCCATCGTAACGGTAATGTGATACAGGGATCTTCTGACTGCAACGTGATGGCACAAACCCATTAATGTAGTGGGACGCTGACTTGGCAGCTTCAAACTCTAGGGCGTGAACAAGAGCTTCTGAGCTATCTCGGTGTCTTGCCATTCGTAACACTTGCTGAAGTTCACAATCTCCGATGCCATCAATAAATGTCTGCACCGTAAACCTTATTCGGAAGTCTTCTGGTGCTTCAGGATAGGCCAATCTAATCAATCTGTCGATACTTGCTTCAAACTCTTGAAGACTCTCCCCAGAATGCTGTCGCCTTGCTCTCAACTGGGTGCAGTACACATCTCGCAAATGTTTATCACCGTAGCGTAATTCTAGAGCTTTTATCAACTCGGCATAGATGTTCTGGCTGTCAGGTGGCACTTTCTGTAGTAGTTCTGCCGCGGGTCCTTTTAATGCAAGAACAAGTGAAACAGCCTTTTCTTTCTCTGTCCAATTATTTGCGCATGCAGCAGCTTCAAATTGGCGGAGGTACGTTGCCCAGTGAGTGCTTCCGTCAAAGGTTGGAGCTTTGACATGAACTGTCCCTACTGTAGGCAAAGTGACTTTCTCTGTTAACTTATTTTCTGTGTATTTTTCTGTCTTGATCACTGGTACAGTCTGTTCAGAAATTTGTTTTGGTTGAATCTTCATGCACTGTTCAACTTCAATTTTAATTTGTTCTCTTATGTTTGCCATTGAGTTTTCTACTGCAGATATTTTTGTTGACATAACTTCTTCCACAGTCAAGACAGATTTTTCTACCTCAGATATTTTAGTAACTTGTTTATTAAGCTCACCTCGTAGGAGACCCAATTCTGCTGTACTGTGTTCTTGAATCTGTATCTGCTCCTGTATTAATGCTTTGATATCTTCCGTTTCCTGTCGTCGCCGTTCCTCTATCTCTTCTCTTTCCTGCCTGCGTTTTTCATCCTGTCGTTTTTCTGCTTCTTCTGCCTCCTGTCTGCGTCTTTCCTCTGCTTCCAGCAGGAGGGTTTTCTGTCTCTCTTCCGCTTTCTCTGCATCCTGTCGTCGTCGTTCTTCTGTCTGCAACAACAGCGCCTGGAAATTTTCCATCACCTGACTGGCATCCATTGTTTTTCGATTAATTACGAATTATACTCGTCTTGTACAAAGTATCCACTGTTAACCGTTCTATCCCACTTCTGACACCACTGTTACGACGGTCTACTCGATCGTCGTAGGTACAGTGGAAACAAAATAAGTACAAGACACCAATTAAGTCACTAATCACACCTTTAATTGTTATAGTAGAACAGTTCGTAATTAACAACACAGTGTCTACAACAAATCAAATGAAATTGTTCATACGCAATAAAATGTCCACTAATATTAAAACTCAACTGTATTACAATTATACCGTCCGAATATAAAACGCAACACTTCACTAATAACTACTTGAACGTACACCGTAATAACTCGAACCGCTCTGTAAATATATCGCACTAATACTCTCGAACCGCACAGTCAAAAATCTCGCATTGAACTGAAACTAAGGCCGCGACGCGATGTATTTATAGTTACGCTCACACACCAGAAGCTTCCAAACTGCGTCTTATCTCTCGCGAACTACTTGTAATTGCTACGCCCTTGACACAGTCCGAGCGCCCGAACGAGGCCTGGCAGAGTCGAGAAAATTCTCGCAACATGCGTTTAGTAGCAAGTACACCATACGCTTACGTCGAGACCTTTCTGGCACATTCGATAAACGCGTAGATTGTTCTATGCTGTCGTAGCAATATTAAAGATAGGAAAAATGAGGTTTAGCTTGCCTAAGCCATATTTAAAAAGCAATAACGCGTTTTTTGACATTTCCTTGGGTTTTTTTTATTGCCATACTGACCACGTTTTGCCAAGGCTACACAGTTATTTTGCCTATCTTTTTCGAATTATATAAAATTTAAATAAAAAATTAATACAAAATAAAAAATGAAATAAAAAATTCGTGCCTCGTATTTTTTCATATATTTTTCATTAAATCAAAAAAACCGGGCGGTTAAAAAAGTAAATGTTGTCCATTGAACTTGAAATAGTTTGAAAGTGTATTTAATGATTCAGAACTTCTGTGTAAACGATGTTTTTTGTAAAAACTCTTTCATCATTTGCTAAATGCCCTTGGCCATTATATTCGGAAATATAAAATCTCAAACCGTCGAATGATCGAACTCTACTTGCTGCGACGTACAATTGACCATGTGTAAAAACTGGCTGCCTCAATAAAATTCCAATTTTTTCGAATGTTTGTCCTTTGAGACTTATTTATTGTCATTGCAAATGCAGGTATAATTGGAAATTGAGTTCTTTGAAAGTTAAATGGTAAAACAGTACCGGAATATGTTAAATTTATACGTGGAATCAAAATTCTCTTATTGCGTGCGGTTCCAGTTAAAACTTCGCAATCAATAGCATTACGATGCATACACTTGATGCGCATTCTTGTTCCATTGACTAATTGTAACTTACTGATCGATCACATATATTATTATAATTAAATGTCCAATTAAATTGTTACTTACCGTTACGATAATTCTTACGGGGTCACAGGGTTCGATCACATGTACCTAGATACAAGCATGGTCTATAGGTTATGCAAAGTACTGACACAACTCATTTTGGAAGAGAATTAATATTTTTCTTTAATCAGACTCATTTGAAAATCTTGTTCAAAATTTTTCTCAGCATTTTACAGATTACGTTACATGTTTCTTTTTTCTCTTGGCGTCTTCTACATACTAACTTACGCTAATCTCTTACCTTACTGATCACTATATAAAACAGACATACAGACAGAGCCCAGCCTGCAAATTTTTTACACTCACTCAAACACACTAAATTATGAACCCCTTAACATTTTCTAATAAAACCCCCAGCCCTTACACTTAAACCGCCGGCAACGTGGTTCGCGCGCACACTCATCTTCTGTTAATTTCTTGTTGTTTACTGTCCGAAAATTATACAGTTAATTTCTTTACCCTTTTCTACTCGACCGCGGTCACATAAACTTTCCTCCTATTAAACTTTTTACTGTTCAAATATATAAATTTGTGACGAGCCCGGTTGACGGGCGGCCTGCGCAGGCTGGAGTCGATAACGAACTGCCGGCGTCTTTCCGTTCCCCACTCCGGGAGCATTTTAGTCAAGACGACGGACATCAATGCCTTCCAGTTAGTCGTCCCAGTTTCGAATCATACTAGTCACGTAGTTGTTGGAGTGACGATAGCAGACGATTTCAAATAGGCACTGGCTAATGTCATAAAAGTGGGTGGGACTTAACACAGCATTTCCGTAGTGAAACCAAATGAAGGATGAAAATTTCTCTCTCTGGCCATCTTAGTTTTTTGCCAGAGCGTCACTTGGAGCGTGATTGAGCAGTTGCGTATGTGCGCTGCCACACACAGGTACAAAGTTCTCAGAATTTTGTGGAGGTGCAGATATTCTGCCGCATTCCTCGACAACAACTGCGTCTTACGTTGTTTCACTGTTCTGTTACATTGACTTATATACGCACAAATACGTTGCACAATGATAATCCGCCCAGAATGAAATAAATAAAAATATAAATAATGTCCCAAACGGTTAAAATAAAACACCCAAAAATCGACCCGCTACAATACCCCCTCGATGAGAATTCTGCTGTCCATGACAGAAGAAATCTCATCGATAAACCCCGAAGAGGACCGGTGAGGAACTGGTGCCAACAACCCCCTGGTTCTCAACCTCATGGGTACACGACCCCCTTGGCTCAGCGACCATGGACTCATCTGAACGAGATCACTGGACTTCTCCGTAAGAGATCCCAACACCGAGAAATTGATCAGACTCGCACCACGGCCCACCTCGCCTTCTAACATGCTACCCCCAAAATCCTCAATCCCTGGCTAAAATTACTCCAGCTCCTCCGCCGATATGTTTCCCCTTTTTGCAAGCTGGGCTGCCTTTAGCAGATACTGGGCTCACACACACTCACGTTACATGATACCCTAACACATTAAACTAAAAACTTCCTTTTTAAAATTTATTATAAATTCAAAAAAGTCAATATTCAAAAAAATCTTTTACCAAAAAATTCTCTTCCTCTTTTTTCTAATTTTTGTTTCAATGATTTAACCTCAACATTCCTATTAATACAAATACATCCTTATTCTAGCATGAGAACAATTTATAGCCTACCAATATAAAGCAATACAATAAAAGAAACATCATCAATACATACACAATAAAATAATTATTACTCAACATATTCACTCGCTGGCAGGCGACAAATCAAGTTTTTTTTTTTTTTTTTTTTCAAAAAAATTTAAAATTTTCAAAATTTTAAAATTCAAAAAAATTATTCATTAAATATTTATTAAATTTATTTATTAAATAACATTTATTAAAATTATTCAAAGATTAGTTTGAATTAATCAAGCAAACAAATTAAAATTAAATTCCTACTCTACAAGCTTAGTAGGTGTATGAACTCATCAGCTGATCCTAACTAGGTCAAGTACAAAACCCTTGACCTACATATGTTATGTATGATTTCTGAAAACACTTTAAATATCTGTAATATCCTACCTTGAAATACAAACATAATAACATAAAATATTTATAATAAACACAATATTAATATAAATAATAATCAAATTGGCATTTAAATCATTTAAATTAAACACTTCTTGACTTTACATTATTCTCAAATTTTATCAAAATTCTGTCACTGGTTGAAAAAACAATTGTACATTCTTTATTATAAATTCCTCTCCTTAGTTAACAGTTAATTCTACCTTACTGGGGGTGATGTAAATTATTTACTCTCATTTATTCTGTCTACCTATATAATCTTTACCCCTTTGATTCCAATATTAATCAACTCAATTATCATGACACCCAACTCTATCAAAATATCTACTAATCAAGACATTCTAAACCCCACTTACCATTTAACCCAAAACGCCGCCTTCTCTACATATAAAAAAAAAATACTCTCCAACCCTTTGTACATAGGATACGTGTTTCCTTCCCAAAACTCATCCCCTTATGTTGGTTCCTGGACCCTCCCTAGGTAACCCTTTCCGGCGCCAATCGGTCCCTATCCCGTCCCAACCCTTGTTGCGGACTCCCCAAATACACTACCCCCTAATACAAAATTGCCTTCCCCAAAAATCTCAATCTCATTTCATTACCACAAATACACAAAATAACCTCATTAACTATAAAAACAACAATATATCATTCAAAACTCTACATAAGTTCTCCGCAACTACTGTGTCAATATCAATATTTCTCAAGATTCTATTACATATACATTAACTCAAAAACAACATTACATCATATTCATCATTTCAACTTCACTTGGAATTCAAATTGGACAGGTCTACATGTCCCATAAAACACTTATCACCCATAAATTATCTTTTATTAATCTGCATATTCTCTTTATCTTTACTTCAAAATACCTGTAGTACACTAAACATTAATTACTTGTAACATTTACAAACCAATACACCAGTGACATTATTGCTGATCAGCTGATATCCTAACATAATTAAAACACCATGAATACCATTCAAAATTGGACAATTACATGTAATACATTATCCACACTTACTTCTATTATGTTGATTGCCTGCCAGGCGTCTAATGATGGGCTTAGAAAAAAAATTACACACATAATAAAAATACATTTTATCAACAACTATATCTAACACACAACAATAAAATGATTGCACAAATAGCAATAAACCTGGGTTATTAGTATACATCAACAAACAATTCTCTTTTAAATAATTTATATAAATATTTATAAACATTATGATTTAAAATTTTTCATTAACTCTGTTTATTTATCATCATGATGAATTTATCCTGTGTTGTAATCAGATTTTCAACAATTCTAAATTTATTATTAATACATATTTTTAATCATTAAGTTATTCCACAAAATAGATCAGTTAACATTTATTTATTTATTCATGATTATTAAATTAAAATCTCATCACACAATTTAATTACCTTATAAAATTCAAACACATAATATTCAATCACAATATCTAAACATCTCAACTTATTTAATTCATTTGATTATTAAAATAACATATCTCAATTATTATCAACATTCTACAAATCATTAACTATTGTCTTCGTAATTATTTTGTTATTTAATTAGAGTGCAAAAATATTAATAATATTATTATTATTAATACAACATTTTCTAAAACATATACACATTACATTTCACAATACACACAAATGAATTCACTATTATTTACAAAATATACGTCAAAATTGTTCAAGTGTATCTCACTTCAGATGTCCAAATCTGCCATGTCAAACAACCATAAAACAAAATGTTTAATTGTCTTTTATTGTCTTACAGTCTACCCTCCATCGTCCCAAATCAACCTTGGTTTTATATAACACTGTTGCTTTTTATTTACAAACAAATGGTTACTTTGTGTGTCATAACCAGAACAACCAAATTCACTCATTTTACCAGAATACTCATTAAACCAGTCTACGTTAAGTATTTTTGTTAAGTCTCCGTCATTACATTCATTCACCATCGGTCTAATTATTTTTATCAAATCATTGTAATCATTACTATTCAAATATATTTCTAAGCCTTCTTTCCATTCATCATACTTTCTATTCAAATTATACAATTCTGTTACATGCCATTCTCTATTTACCTCTCTCTCTTCATAACACCACATCACACTCTCACAATTATTCCGGACAGAGGATACACAATTACTCCACAAAAATAAACACCTCAATTCATCTACCAATACGGGACTCTTGCCCTTCAACCACAACACTTGTGGACTCAATAAATCATCATAAACATCATAAATAATAAAGGGAAAATTTGCCCTCTGTCCCCACTCTACCACAACATTATTTCTCCACTCTCTCTCTAACTCACTGACACACATTAACATTTCATTATCAACTTCTACTCTTTCTACCATTACGTTATCACTCTCAACATCTACACCATCATTTTCTAACACCACATTTTTATTTGTATTATCATTGTTATTACTTGTCAACTCATTATCTGGCATTGCATTCATCACCTGTACTCCCATTCGCTCTACACTCTGTTCTAATTTATTCAAACTGGATCTTATCGTTTCATTAGTACTTTCTACACATTTACTCATTTCTTGTATTTCATTTTTTAACTCATTATTCAGATTTTTTAGTTCATTAAATTTAGCGTCAGAGTCATTTTTTAATACATTGAATTTAGCGTCAGAATCACTCTTCTGTTCACTGAATTTTAACTCTAACATCGCCTGCTGCTTGTCTGAACTCTCTTTCATACTACATACCATGCTACATAAATATTTCATCATATTATTGTTATCTGAGTTTTTATTTTGAATTGGGGTTGAATGAATTCCTTCATCCATAATTCTTGATTCTGTTTCACTTATTTCTATTTCATTCTGACTCACACTTGGAGTCGAGCGTGCTTCAAAGTTACTAATGTTCGAGTCGTCGAACACTTCGACACTCATTTTATTTACGTTATTTTCGTTATTTGACATTTTGTATTATTGATATGCTTAAATTAAATAAATTGCTTAAATGGATTAATTAAATAAATGGTGTCATTACTTAAATTTTGTAATATAATGCTAGGTCGCTATGCTAACCTAGAACACGCTTGTATCTCTGTCGATGCGGAATTCAATTAATTAATTATAATTAATTCAATTCGTGCCTGTTCCGTGGCGCCAATTGTGACTTGCTAATCAATCACATATATTATTATAATTATCAAATTTCAGATTGATTGTTACTTACCGTACGATAGCTCTTACAGGGTCACAGGGTTCGATCACATGTACCTAGATACAAGCATGGTCTATAGGTTATGCAAAGTACTGACACAACTCATTTTGGAAGAGAATTAATATTTTTCTTTAATCAGACTCATTTGAAAATCTTGTTCAAAATTTTTCTCAGCATTTTACAGATTACGTTACATGTTTCTTTTTTCTCTTGGCGTCTTCTACATACTAACTTACGCTAATCTCTTACCTTACTGATCACTATATAAAACAGACATACAGACAGAGCCCAGCCTGCAAATTTTTTACACTCACTCAAACACACTAAATTATGAACCCCTTAACATTTTCTAATAAAACCCCCAGCCCTTACACTTAAACCGCCGGCAACGTGGTTCGCGCGCACACTCATCTTCTGTTAATTTCTTGTTGTTTACTGTCCGAAAATTATACAGTTAATTTCTTTACCCTTTTCTACTCGACCGCGGTCACATAAACTTTCCTCCTATTAAACTTTTTACTGTTCAAATATATAAATTTGTGACGAGCCCGGTTGACGGGCGGCCTGCGCAGGCTGGAGTCGATAACGAACTGCCGGCGTCTTTCCGTTCCCCACTCCGGGAGCATTTTAGTCAAGACGACGGACATCAATGCCTTCCAGTTAGTCGTCCCAGTTTCGAATCATACTAGTCACGTAGTTGTTGGAGTGACGATAGCAGACGATTTCAAATAGGCACTGGCTAATGTCATAAAAGTGGGTGGGACTTAACACAGCATTTCCGTAGTGAAACCAAATGAAGGATGAAAATTTCTCTCTCTGGCCATCTTAGTTTTTTGCCAGAGCGTCACTTGGAGCGTGATTGAGCAGTTGCGTATGTGCGCTGCCACACACAGGTACAAAGTTCTCAGAATTTTGTGGAGGTGCAGATATTCTGCCGCATTCCTCGACAACAACTGCGTCTTACGTTGTTTCACTGTTCTGTTACATTGACTTATATACGCACAAATACGTTGCACAATGATAATCCGCCCAGAATGAAATAAATAAAAATATAAATAATGTCCCAAACGGTTAAAATAAAACACCCAAAAATCGACCCGCTACATAATGCTTCCTTTGTATTTAAGTTTCTGATCAGTAAAACGATGCAATTAACTTTCAATACTAACTTATGTGGTGGCAAACCACTAATAGTCAAAGAATTCAAAAACTCTACTGGATAGTTATTGATTTCATTGTCATCATCACAAATTATTTTATCGTAGCTATATGTTTTCTGTTCACCTGGTATTCAATTAAGTATATCAGTATTAATAAACGTACAATCATCATTTTTAGGTGCTAAAATAACTGACTTCAATATGTTATCTGAGAGTATGTTTTCGGAAATATTTCCATACACCTCATTAATAATATTATTTTCATCTCCTCTTAATTGCTGAGGTATTTCAATAATATTTTCACCAAAGTGATGGGAATTGTGGGGCTTCATCATTACCAATTTTTTTCAAGAATTCGACAAATTCAATTTCACTTGGTAAGGCTCTCATATTTTGAGTAAACGTTACTTTATGAAAATAAACAAATTTATGCCAACTCGTGACACAATTTACAATTAAAGTTGCACGTGACCATGTGGGACAACTGGTAAGATTTGCCGAAAATCACCGCACAGAAGTATCGTTTTCACTCCAAATGGTTTATGTTTTTGTTTATGTTCATTTTTATCGCATATATCCTGCAATAATCTATCTATGATTTTCAACACTTGCAGTGGGCACATAGAAATTTCATCAATAATTATCAATGATGATGAATTTATGTAACGTCCATAGCTACTATTTGCGGTAATATTCGCTACAGAATTTTCCAAAATGGGTATAGGCAATTTAAACACATTGTGTAAAGTTCTACCTCCAAGTAATAGAGTTGAAGCTATGCCACTGAACGCTGTTGCAATGCAACTAAGATTAAGCAAATTTAATTTGTGAATGATTGCTGTTTGTGTGAATGTTTTTCCACAACCTGCATGAGCGGGTAAACAAAAAACATTAGATCCAGTATCATGGTGCAAAACTTCACGAATAACACGATCAATTAGATTACGCTGTTCAATATTTGCAGTTTCATAATGCTCAGAAAACAGAAACTCTTGTTGTATTGGATCAATAGCATTTGCTTCGTCTGTTCTCTGCGAATACGTGGGAACTGGTAAACCAAGTTCTTGACATGACAGATTATGAACATTCAAAATATCTTCAGTTTCTAATAGAGCTGTATTAAAGGATACTTCTTCGTTGTAATCTTTCAAAAAATCTTCACTAAGATATACTTTAAATTCATTCCATAATGCCAACGCATTGGCTGGCACATTTAATGCACAAATGTAACCAAATAAATTTCGCATTTGTTTTGGTGAATGTAATTCTTTTGCTTCATTTAAACATTCGCACCATTCATTATCATTTGAAGCAATGCCGCGAGCATGGCACGCTTCAACAAAAGAAGTGTGTATAATTCCATTGTATGTTCTAACATCCTCAAATGATTTTGGACCACAGACATATAATAAAAGCAATCGTAAATGGAAAAGTTCAATGTCTTTTGGTGATACTACATATATGCGTGTAATGATTTTATCACCTCCACGCCTTCTCTTCTTCCATTTTTTTCGGGAATCTTCCCACACATAATGCAAAGGAATTTCAATATACTTATATTCATGCGCTGATGGGTCTGATCGATTCAATTAAAAAAATGCTAATAATTTTGTTTGTCTTGCATTTTCAATTGCTTGACGTTCTTGCCCTTCTCGAAAGTAAACATTCTGTCTACGCGGTAAATTAATGTCAAGTCTAACGATGACATGTGATTGAAAATGCATTGGTAATTCATAGATGCGCCATACAGCTTCAGTTGATCCAACATAACGGCCATTTAAAAAATTTTTAACTTCATCAGTTTGTATTTCTTGACCTGGTTCATTTCTCTCTGAACCTAATTCAACAGATGCACTGTCATAGCCTTTATACATGTATTTATAAATGTATTTAACACTTTAACTGTAGTGCATACTTCATCATTTATATGGCAATTAAATTTGGCAAGTAAATACGGATTGTATGGTACAACATTAAGATTGTCGAGGCAACTACCGCGAACTTCAGCATAAATACCATTATCACGCCTTCTGTATAATGGATATCCATTTAATGATTCACATGTAAATTCATTAAATCGTTTTGGATAATCTTTTGTGCATTTTCCATCTCTCATACATACAGAATTTGGATTAAGTACACCGCATGGACCATGCATCATGTGTTTTACAACATATTCATGTAATGTAGGATGTGTTTGAATGTTAGGAATCTCCGCAGATACAACTTTATGAATATCGGTAGCGTTAACAATTTTATCTTGCTCATTTAAAGAGAGTAAAATGTGAGCATGAGGCAATCCTCTCTTTTGAAACTCAATTGTATAAATGAGTGCTTCAACTTTACCGAAGATTTTTTTTAGTGTAAGGCCCTCAATTAATGCTTTCAGTTTGGACTTGAATACACGCACAATAATATCAGGTCGAAAATTAGCTGACTCACCTACACCAATATTGCTAACTATTTCAGGCCAACTTGGATTGCAAGTCATTGTAATAAACAAAGAAGTTGCATCTAAATAATTCTGATACATATTTCTTGGAGATCCATTGAATGAAGATGGTAAAAATTCTCTACGGCCAACATTATTCGCATTGGGGTTCAATTCTAAATAATCTGTTAAATTGTTGTAAACTTCCGACCTAAGACTTGTTTGATTTTGTTGAATGAAATATAACCTTGTGCCCTCTATTCTCACATACATATCAACTATCCACTGCAGAAATAATTTTTGTGAATGGTGCAACATGCTAAAATCTTCTCTAAGTGCATGTCGATAGGCTGCATACTGAAGCATGGTTAATTTATTTCTGGGCGCTCTTGAATTAGATGTAGTTAGTACATTATGAGAAATATTGATATGCCACCCAGTATCACCATTTGGAAAAAGTAATGGATACGCTAAAGGGTCCAATGATGAATCCAAAACGGAGATATTTTTAATGGTACCATTAACTTTTGAAAACAAAACCATATTTCGTTCAAAGTGTGGCTCACCATCAACTGTACTAAATATTACTGCTATATCAGTTTGAACTGCATCATTATAACGGCGTAGATCTAAATCACGATTTACTTTAATGAGCATACAAATTTCTTTATTTTGATTTTCAACTCTCTGACAATGATCTTTCATTGCAATGAATGACCGAACGAAAGGATTAATGCGTTCCAATTCAAGAGAGATTTCGCGCATTATATTGTTATTGCATGTTCGATTATAGTGTTCACGTAATCAATAATTGACAGCAGTGTCAACATCATAAAAATATAATTGCGCATAACATGGTGAGCGACCATATCCAGCAGTCATTGGACCTGATCTGTGATAAAAAACATCATGTATTGTAGCACAACAAAAATGATCGCATTTCTGTTACATAAAAGAAGATTCACAGATTGATAAATAAATTGATACTTAATCCCATAATAGAACAGAGACCCAATTATGACAATTATAGTCATAGACAAAATTAAATAAGAATGCAAGGTAGTGTTGAATAGAATAAACGAACCTGTAAAATAAATAATAGCTAATGATATATGTTTAATAAAAAACAAAACAGAAAAATGAAACAATGACTTAATTTATGGTAATAACAGATAAGAATTTCGTGTTAAAAAAGTATTATATTATGACAAAAATGTTATGATAAAGTGTATGTGATGTTATATCAAATATGTGTTGAGTTCATGAAAAATAATGAAACAAATAGTGTTATTCAATGACTGTCATAGAATGAAGTGTGAGGCAGTTAACCAATGTTCATAAGTTCGAATTTTGTTGTATGTGATCAAGAGATCAAGATAAATTTGTTATTAGATGTAGAAAAATAATTGTTTATACAAATGTTAATAATTAAGTTTTGATTGTATGTACGAATTTATATAAAAGGGACTATAGATGCCTAACCGACATAACCACAGGTAGATCAATTTACAATAAAAGGCCTAACAGCCAAAATTACTAAATAAACACTTATAACTTAAAGGTTAGATGCATCAATTAATAATAATTAATAAATGCACTATGAAGAGCTAGAAAGAAGAAAAAACATTAAGTTAATAATAATATTTAATAAAATTTATACAAATTATAATAATACCATAATGCCATAATATCGATTGGTAAAAAATAATATCGAAGGTGGATTAAATATAATAAAAAAGGAAAAAACGGAATTTTATCAAAAAACCAGTAGAAGATGTGTATAAAATAATAAACCAGCTGTCGGTAAAATTACATTCCGATAGGACAGCAAATTGACAAAGAATAGACAAAAAAATATATGAAAGAAACACTATATAGTCAAAACATGTGGAAGCGGAAATTAATATAGGTTGCTAGGGAAAAAATTAAGAAGAAGGTTGTTGATTTAAAAAATAACAAGAATTGCTTTGGATAAACTGAACGTGATGATTTAAAAAACCCAAGAATAATTTATTGAATCGTAATATTCGAAATCAACAGATACGATTGTAAAAAAGACAAAATTCAAATGATAATACTTACATCTATCACTAACACAGATTAATAAAATAACGATACATTATGAAATAATAATCGAGAACAAATAACCAAATTTTACAAGAAGAAACTTGGACTGTCCCATGTCCGAAGGGAATTAATGAAAAATTAATCAAATATAAAGCATTAATAGTAACACAACTCATAATATTCACAACACCAGAAATTATAACCTTGTAAATATACGGAACAACACTAACTGCTTCAACCGAAGGAAGAACCTATTTGGATCCTGGCGGTGTAGAAGAAACATCCATCGGGCTGTAAAACAAGTCAGAAGCTGTATTCCGAAGTGGACAGGACAAGAATTACTTTTATTAAACTGAAGAAAGAAAACTGTACTTCATAATTGACCAGAACAACGAATTCAGCGATCAACCGCTTACGTGATTTGCTTCGTTAGAGACTGGTAAAGTTATATTATATTAATCATACTAAATACACAACACATAATTTTTGTAAATCTTGCATTCTTATTATGTATTTTTAGTCTTCCCCACAGTTACAAGAACCTTCACACCCTGAAATAAATAAAATACAAATCAAATATAATATATAACCAAATATAAACAAAGAATTAAATAATCAACAATCGATACCTGAATCTATAGTCCCAACATATATTAATTAGAATATATCTTAGTTAATGTGAATTGAATACACAAATAAAGAACCTTTATATATTTGTCACACCTTGTTATTTGGAGTATGGTTTAGTGAACTGGAACAAAAGTAACTGAATAAGTAGAGAATAAATGGTTAATATAAACATCGAATAACCTATAAGTTTCGTTGAGCCGATACTACAGCGCTTATAGCGGAATTATTTGACACCAAAGAGGGAGCGTAAAAATATAAACTTAGAACTCTCTTCAAGGCATAATAGGGTTGGATGAAATTGTAGATTAAATCTTAAGTTATTTAAGTTCTAGGCACACTAACACTGATAATTATTAAAGAATTAAGTTAACATTAATTAAGTACATCCATATATTCCACAACTCCAAATATTTCCGAGAATTTATACAATTAAATTAAACAACACAAATTGACAAATACAACAGAGGGGTTTTAAGGAGAGGAAACACGTATTGTAACAAATTGACGCTCATAACGTGGGACATAATTAGGTGACGCGAGAGGGTTGTAACAGTATTTTAAAATGATACACTCCACGCGTAACTGTACCCGAAATTTTAGCTTCTGAGCTAACCATAGCAAATGGTGAATTGTATTTACGAATGTTTTCAAAATCATTTTTTGACTTTCTTTTTATTGAAGGTTCATTTGAAGTATACAATGATTTAAAGTATTCATTTTGACTTAAGGCCATAATATTGCTTTACCCTTATGACAACATGAAGTGAATGCAGTCCTTTCACCTAAAGTGACCTCAGATTCGAAATGTTTTGCATTGCAAAACCTGCATTGTAAATGCATTAATCCACAATCAAAAGTATTAAAATTTCTTGGAATGACATTCAGTGTGCATTTAAATGTATCCCTCAAAATAATTTCATCATTTTGTATACTATTTACACTATTTAAATTTGCATTTGGTCTATTATCATTTTGACTTTCACGCGAATATATATTCCTTCTTCTTTGTCTCTCACTCCGACCCGTCAATGTTATACTACTTACACTATTTAAATTTGCATTTGGTCTATTATCATTTTGACTTTCACACGAATATATATTCCTTCTTCTTTGTCTCTCACTCCGACCCGTCAATGTTATACTATTTACACTTTTTAAATTTGCATTTGGTCTATTATCATTTTGACTTTCACGCAAATATATATTCCTTCTTCTTTGTCTCTCACTTCGACCCGTCAATGTTCTATGTCGAGGCATAATGGAAGTAGGTGCGAATATCTGAATGTAAAAAAAACATGTAATGAAATTACTGAAACTAAGATTAGACAGGGTTTAATTTAAAAATAATAAAATGTGCTCACTTTTTTGAAACCACCAATAATCATTAGGCGAGAGTAAGTCAATTCAAATTGCTGCTACAAAATTTTCCTCTTGCAACAGGTGTATATTAAGCAAGCTGTATTTCACTTTCAACTGCACATTAATATATAAAACACAGATATCTAATATACAAAATATAAAATAAACGCTTTTTTGCCTTGACATACACTCCACAGACTATTGAAAAAGGAACATTTGAAATCACACAAAATTCACAGCTCATTCAGTCAATCTGTCAGTAATTATTTGTTGGCAACATTTTAAAATTCTTTGGCCACAATCTCTACTCTGTGCGACTGTTTGACCACAGACTATTATGTGTTTGACATTGGCAGTATGAACGTAAACAAACGACAGACTATTATGTGTTTGACATTGGCAGTATGAACGTACACTAAAATGAAAAAATTATAATTTTATTGCCTGGCAACAAAATTATTTTATTTTTAACAATTACCGTTGTTTGAAAAAGTTTAAATGAATTTTCAAGTGCAAATGAATGTTTTATTTTATTTATTTAATGTATTTGTAACACATATTATATATAAATTGTAGCTTTATATAAACTTTAACTATGCCAAATCTCACACTCCTCCGTGCGCGCAATATGCTTAAAAAGGGGTACAAAGTTTTCTCTTCACGTATTAATATATAGATGTAAGTACAGTAATTTTATTTAATAATAATAATAATAATTTAAAAGTTACTTACAGTGAATATGACACAATAAATTATAAAATGGCACCGCACTGTAAATTATTGTTTCTACAGTACTGGAACAGTCCTATTGCTTGTTCGTACAGTAATCAATTATAGTTTTTTCCCCTAAGCTTTGAAGCTTGTTTGCTGGCTGTCCGATTTCGAAGTAGTTTCATTGTCAGAAGTTCTGCAGGGGAAGTTTCGTCTTGTTGTTCCAAATACGAAAGGACAGGAAAATACTTTTGTATATTTTTAAAATTACTAAAAATTGTTTCGGATAAACGAGTTTTTGGTGTAGTAGCAAACAGTTGTTGAAGTTTGAACAGTGGTCTGTGAATTATACAAAAGACTGAACTTTTCTAATAAAAGCTTTATTAATATAATTACAACTTTATTCAGCCTTGCCCCCTTAAAAGTAGTACCTACTGTTGGCAATACATCTCTTCCAGCACTTATTCCATTTTTGGAATGTTTCCTGAAAATGCGTTTTTTGGAATAGCACGCAGCTATACAATCATATTTTTCTCAGTGTCATTTATGTTTTGAAAATTACATCCTTTCAAGGTTGCCTTCAATTTTGGAAACAAGAAAATCTGCTGGAGAGTAAGATGGGTGGGGCAGGATAGTTGTCTTGTGTTTTCCAGTTAATTGCAGTTAACAAGTTTTGCACGACCTGGTGTGTTGTCATGGTACAACATCTAGCTCTGCTTTTCTGTTAAAATTGTGTGACATGATTTTGTGGCGATGCAATCTCTTGAACAGTTGAACAGCAATTTTCATGGATCGTACCATGAACTGTATCGATTTTATCATCGTATGTTGTCATGGAAGGTTGTCCACGTCTGAGATGTTAATCAGTCGATGTTCTGCCCACTTTAAAATAATGATTGAACTATTTGGAGCACAGCGTTCGGCTCTTACCATCTTCCCCATGTGCTTGATAAAGTATTTTCAACATGTCTGTAAACGTTTTACTGACTTTGAAGCAAAATTTATCACAAAGACGTTTATCAAGATCTGTCACTGTTTTAAAAATCAGATGAGAAGTTAGTACACTTGTTTACTCCAGCTTAAATACCAAACAATGGTAGAGTGATGCGTTAAGGGGCATCGTGTTTCTGAAAGTTGCTGCTAGTCGGCACTACTTGTTGCAACATGATCCGTGTGCTAGTTGGTGCCTTCTTACAAAAGTGTGTTCTTTTTTTGAACACACCTCGTATTTGTATCTTTTGTTTGACCTGTAATAATTTTTAAAGTGGAATATATTCATTCACAGGAATATTTTTAGATTATTATTGACTTTATTGTAAAATTTACAGAACAAAACAATTTCAGGTTTCAGAAATATAAGCAATTAATGCCATGACTTTTCTTTCACAAGAAGTCTCAAGTCTTGTGTAGCTTTTCTTGCATAAGAAATATCTGTTCTGAACTTTGGTTAGTTATCTTAGAAATGTATACATCACTGGAGACAGTCAGCTTGTTGTGTCTATTGTATTTGAAAACCATTGGTTGAAATTTTATTTTATCTCATATGTCAGATAGTGTACAAGGATGCGCACGTGCATACGCACGCACACGCGCACACACACACACACACACACACACACACACACACCAGTACATTTTCCCTCATTTCAGTGTAGTGTACTGTAATGTACATATTTATGTCACATGTGTGTTATTTAAATGTTTCAATTCAAATCATGCTTAATTGT
The DNA here is from genome assembly GCA_034769895.1 of Magicicada septendecula. NCBI lineage: Eukaryota > Metazoa > Arthropoda > Insecta > Hemiptera > Cicadidae > Magicicada > Magicicada septendecula. The sequence continues at coordinate 290,569,013 of CM068374.1, read as the reverse complement.
AAGTTTGTCGCTAACTGCAATTATCAGATTAGCAGTGTTTTTACTGGAACTGGAAGTTTTTCACATTAGACAAATTTGTATATTATCAGAAGGCCACAAGTTCAGATTAAAAACTGTGTGAAATTTTTTACAATAATGCGATTCAAGAGTAGTCTTTCAAAATCATTTATAATAATATAATTAAGTATAAGAATAAAATCTATGTAAATAATGTACTTCTATAACAGTAATATTTTTCAAAATGTACATATGTATAGGCATTTTACTTTCAGCTGTCTTTAAAACAACTATAGTATATTCTAGTTCTGCCAGCCATATTTTCTCAAATAGGTATCAACTTATAAAAGATCAATTTGTTTGCTGTTATTATTTTGTTTAATTCATTATAAATAAAGATGTGATTGCTTCTGGTCACTGTTCTGAAAAATGAGAAACGAAAATTGCTCTTATATTTTGTAAACTCACAGAAAGCTTTGATAGTATCACTTAGTATATTCTTTTCAAGTTTTTTTTAGACACTAGACTTGAGTATAGGGAGAGAAATATTTTATATGAGTTCTGTAGAAGTGAAAACGTGGAAATAAGCTATGAAAATGTCTCTGGAATGAAGTAAAGGAGTGAAGCAATGCTACGCCCTATTGAACATATACATTTAGCAAGTGATAAGTTTTTGCAAATATCAAATTCATGAAACAAAGATAATAGGATGCCTCAATTCGTTCTGGAGGGATAAAAATATCTCCAACAAGAACAAAAAATGAATAGATGGAGCAGTAGTTGAAACTGTTTTGTGATGTGGATCAAAAGTATGGGACCAGAATACGGATCTAAAATGAAAAGTCACAGGTGTAAAAATGGAGTAGTTCAAGAATATGAAAGTTAGAGCAAAAAACTAATGAGGAAATAAGGTTACGAATGAATGAATGAATATGAGAGAGAAGGCAGTCAATAGGATAGGAAAAAAATACTAAAGTTGTTTGTGTAGCAATACTACCATGAGTTGTGTACACTACACTTTCGTTTATCCAGAATTGATGGGACCAGACCCTTTCCGGATAAACCAAAATAATGGCGAAAATTCCGGTATTAGCGATGTTTACCTACTGCTATACAGAAAAGTTGCGTTTTTTTATTTTGATAACTTTATTCAAACTGTAATAGCCTACTGTACTGTATTTTACAAGTAAATCTTAAGGAAAAACAAAATCTATTTCAGAATATTATACTGTATAAACAAGAAAAAAATTCATTTAGCATTAGATATTATACATACATTATATTAAATTCAGTACAGTACAGTAGTAGCATTTCTAAAAATTAACCAGTTTAATTTAGCGAGAAAAAAATAATAAACACATACATGAATGATCAAAGTCTTTACTTTTTAAAAAAGTCCATTATTTTTTCTGCTTTAGGGCTGTTTCTCTCTTCTTACATGTATGTTCATGGAGTCTTTTTAGAAGTAACAGTTCTGCTGGGTTTGTCTCGATTTGGCGCTCAAAATAATTTAATAATTTGTCTAGCATTAAAGTAGCCTCTGAATGGTTGATTGCCATTGCTACGCTGTCCGCATTATCATCATCATCATCGGAACTTGTATCTTCGTTGTTTGATTTTTTAGAACACTCAGTGACGATCTCGTCCTCAGAAAGGAATTGATGCCCGGGATCATATTGGTCTACACCTACATTTAACCACTATGATATTCTTCCTCTTGAACATTTTCACAACCTTCAATATATTTTAACAAATCAATAATCTCTTTATTTCCAGAAAGATTATCATTTTCGGCACTTTCTGTAGTTCCAGCGTTGCAATTTTCCAACATTTCTTGCCACACCTTTTTCCAAGAATTTCTTAACGTTTCTTGAGAAACATCTTCCGACACTGGACCAGACATATAAGTTACGTCTTTTATGTTAATTTTTTTCAAAATGGTCATAATATCTTCTTTTTTCTCCTCATTATCTTCTACTATTTTACTCAAAAGAGCTTTACGATATTGCCGTTTTAAAGCTTCAAGCGAACCCTGGTCTAATGGTTGGATTAGGGAAGTCACATTAGGAGGAAGGAATTTAACAAAAATGTCACCACTCCTCATCTCGTTCTCTGCAGGATGTGTATGAGCATTGTCAATCAATAACATTGCTTTCAGAGGCAGTCCCTTTTCTGTCGGATATTTGTTGACATTAGGTACGAAGTCGTGGAAAAACCAATTTATAAATAAATCCGTAGACATCCAGGCTTTTTTTTTGGATCTGTACAGTACCGGTAAACAGTTAACGCTTATATTTTTTAAAGCCGTTGACTTTGCAGATTTGCGAAGGCTGGCTGCCTACGCCAAACATCGCAACTGGAGAGGTGGAGTTTTCTAGTCATTTGCAACTGATAAGATTCTCTTTAAATGCCGATGTTAACCAGGTCGCCGAGGGAACTATACACTGCAATGTATTATTTTTACCCTTGCAGTTTAGATTAATTACGTTTATGTTGATGAACTCTGAACGGGTATAAGGGTATAACGTTGAATTTATAACAAAAGAGGTTGTTTTTAATACAAATCGTATCTTAAAATTCACCGGTAGAGTCGTTAAAAAAAAAATTATGTTGAAAACTTATTCCGGATAAACGAAAGTTTAGTGTATATTCTTACAAAGCTTCCAGGAATCGACATTTAAATACAGTGTGCAGTGGCAGAGAAAGGCTTTTGATGAGGCAGTATTGGTGTTTCATTTTGAAGCCCCAGCTGCAGTTCTTTTTAAATAAGTCAATATTTTGTAGTTTTTTGTAACGCAAATATTTTTAAACAAAGTTTGGCTTATTCATTTTTGTAGATTTTAACGAAGCAGAAAAATGGAGACGTGTGAAACAGTAAAAATCAAAGCTTTATTCACTTACAATTAAATCACGTTTTTCTATCCGTATTTAATAATTTTGTTATCTTTTTTAATCTAGTGCCTTATACCATTTCTTAAACAAATAAACAGTTGAAATCTTAAAACGTGGTGTTCGGAATCCGTTTACAATAGCCACCGGTGAAATGATTTGTATGAGGAGTTAACATAACGTGTAGCCACCACGTATTTGAGCACCCGTGGGATGATTTTGAAATGTCTGTTTATGAGGACCTGTAGTGTCCGTCATATGGAAACCTTTGATTCGTTTATGTGATAAAACAAATTGACCGATTTAATTCTGTTTGCTGCAGATATTTACAGACACGTACTCACTAAGGCAAACTTGTAAAAATCCGAACAAAATGTGTATCACCCTCTGTAGGAGATGGGAGAATATGTGTGCTAGTTTTCTGGTATATATGTTGTTGTTTTATTTATATTTTTATGTATTAACATCAGAAACTTTCATCACTGTTGGAAATGTTTGTGTAACGACGCCCCTTTGTAACTGAAGTACTGCTCCTTGATGTTTACAAAGCGAAACAGTAACGTCAGAAAATATAAGTTTTACCATTTTAAGTAATCTTGTTACGCGTTTCCCGTACCCTATAGGCACGGCCTCCGATTTTCTGGTGTCATTTTTTGTAACAAATTAAGGAACGTAACCAGCAGATCTAGGATTCTTCTGAGGAGAGAGTGCACTATGCACTACCCTTATTGTACCCGACCCGATATTCGTACGCGCTTCAATACCAGTAACCGATAAGGGGTAACTTAATTTCAACGAAACAGAAACGGAAGTAAATTTAATAAAGTGAATTTAATAAAGTAAAGAGAAATTACAATGCGAAAACTGAACATTTACTTTTTTCTTTGTAAATAAAAGTTTAGTTTTAATAGAAATTATAAAGTTAACGGAAGAAAAATTTTCTAGTCTTATCCAATACCAGGATAGCAGATAAGTATACGGGGCCAGGATCTCGAAATTCAGTCCCCTCCACATTAATAAGTTATAACCTTTTGTTATCAGATTCAAACTTCACACACTCCGGCAAAACTGTGTTTAAGTTCCATTAAGCCTATTACAGTCATTTAGAATTAATGCGGTGAATCAGATAAGGTGTTTCAGATCAACTACGACTTTTTTGTTAATTTGTAACGTTTCGCCGTTTTGTATTAGTTATTACAGTAAACACAAGAAACTCTTTTTTGTAGAAGCCGCATGTGCCTTTAGGCGGCTTTTTCATATTACAGTAACCTCTCAATTATCTGGGAACGTTTGTCCATGGGCACCCGGGCTTATTTTTAATAAGCAGAAATAAATTTCAGCTGAATAATAAACCTTCTGTTCCACTAAATCTTAATACACTATTTTATCAACTACCGTTAACAATATTGTATCAAAAATTATTTTAAGTCAGGGACGGAGTGTGTCATTGCTCACCGACAGGTACATACATTGTTTGTCGCTCGGCAACTAGGTACCATGAGTCATCCGGGAATATGTACTTCACTGCGTCTGCGGGAAAATTTAATTTTCTCAGTATGTTTGTCTTTACGTTTATGTGGTATAATTGAAAGCCATGGTATTCTATTAGCTTAATTAATATCAAAAAATTGGATATTGACGTTGAATTCCGCCTATGTGTTTGCCGACAAGTCATCAGTGACTTCACACTGACATGTATTTTCTGCCATTTTTAATTCATACGTTTGCGGTAAATTCATTCCTGAATCTAATCCCTGATGCGCATGAAAACGTGGGAGACATTCACTTGGGTTTTTTATAGGCGTATAAATACTCAATGTAGACGGTGCATCGATGATACACACAAGACAGTTTATCAGTACAACTTCTTCTGAGAAATGTCACATCGTGAGAATTAGTGAATTAGAATGAGGCCTAGTGCACACATACAATTTTTAGTTGGACAACTGTTGAGTTCATAGTCGTTCATCAGAATGGGAACCATTGGTTTAAACGTGAGTGCGCACACTAGCCCGATAGTTGGCCAATAGTTGAGAGCAGTTGGATCTGGCTCAACTGGTCGATGATAGCAGCCCGACTAAACTATTGGTGGCTGGCGCCAGAGCTATGGGGCTCTATGTGGGTGCGCACACATACAACTCAACAGTTGTCCAACTTAACAACCCGTACATGACGATCAGTCACTTCCTTGTTCTACACAGTGTGCTTGTGCTATACCATCGTGGTTATTGTGCATTATAATTTTATCGTAGTTTATTGGTTTATTTAATAAATAACGTAATAAATAATACCTATAATAATGAATGTTTTGAGAGATGAAGAAATAGACAAATTAATTGACGAAGTAGAGAAGCGACCGCCACTGTATTTAAAGTCTCTAAAAGAATATTCCGACAGCAATTTAAAGAAAAAGCTGTGGGAAGAAGTATTCACCATTGTAGCACAAAACTAGACTGGTCTGCCCCCAGAAGAAAAACAGTTTAGGTAAGTGTATCTACACATTAATTGTTCCGTAACTAAAAAACTTACAAATTGCAATTAAAATGATAAAAGGTTGTATTATTCATTCAAGTCCATGAAGTAGCAGAGCCGCTGCAGTTAAGAAAAATGTCATAGTATTACATTAATGTCACACAAAAAAATGCTTATTGTTATGTAGCAAGTCAATATTACTTTCAATCTTTACTGAAATTAAAAGTGACTCGTCTTATGTTTATTTATTTTTACTCAAAATCAAATCTTTACTCAAATTTTTATGAAATTTTACTTTTTCTGTGGTAGCTCTGCTAACTTGTGTTTAAAGTCAGTCAAATTCTGAATATAAATTGTTTAAAAAAACACTATTTTATTATAAACTAAATAATTTTGTTGTAAAATTTCAATACAATATTTTATATTTAGAATTGGGATATTCAAAGTTGATTTGTACAAAAAAATTTATTTATATAAAAAATTAATTACATGTACCATCATACTTTGTCATACTGCCACGAAACAGCTCCTTGAGGAGAAGTAAAGTAGAATGCAAAATAATCCCTAATGTTAACACCACATATATTTCCGCGAACTCCACAAGGGATGATACTTTCAAGTGGTTATTCATACAAAGTATCCGCAAAGCGAACACCGTCTTTTATTCTAACGTAATTATGC